>JARJDV010012584.1:0-150924 GCA_030264675.1 Anaulacaspis nigra
AATTAATTAATTAATTAATTGGATTTGCTTCCTTCTTAAAGGAAAAATTTATTGATATTCTCTCACGAACAAAAGCGTTACTTCCATAGGAATAATGAATTACATCTGTCACGATAACAAATCACAAGAATTAGATATTTTTGTTTTTCATCATATAGATAATAATACTTTTTATACATTTCTTTGATCGCGTTTTTTTTCATGATTTGATTCACTTCTAATTCCGCGCAATATAAATACTTTAATAATGATAATAGTCTCGCTAAATATTTCCAAATTCAAATACAATACAATTTGTAAGCAAAACACTTTGTTTTTCTTCTTACATCTATGCTTTATTTCATATCTTTTTTTTTCTGCTAAATTTGACGCGATAAAGCTATAAGGAGCTAGCAATAATAATTTATTAATAATTTATTCATTTAATGAATGCAGCTTTGCTAAAAAGTCTAATAAAAACTTTTCAATTATTACTTCTTAATTCTCCATCATATGTATACGTATGTACAAATGAACTTTACATCGTTTAATTATTATTATTGTTTAACACCATCATTCTCATCGTCATTATCATCTTGAAGTAATTATGTAAGTGCATTTGTTCGGTACGGTGTAGTTAATGCTGCTTGTTTCTTGGTTAGTTTATGTGCGTTCTAAAGATGCGTATTGCAATTGCCCGTCTTATATAAATTTGTTCCCGAGTTTACACATCGCTAAACTGCTTGATTTCTCATCAAAATCTTTATCGTTATCATTATTATTGAGCAACAAATCGTCAACTAGTTATGATTATGAATTGTATTTCGGAAATGAGTTTTGTATAAACTATCATGGCAGTGATCATCATCATCTTCTTCTTCATCTTCTTGCACAACTCAGCAAAACGTTTGCTAGCTTGTTGACCGTTTTTAATTAATTAATTGAAATGCTCAGGACCGGCCTGACATATGTATATCGTACACGTAATAATTAGCATATTATGAATAATATAATATGCGCTAAAATAATATCACATATATACGTAATTTTCAATTATTCTTTGGCTTACATTTTCCCTTTTTGAGAGCATCGAAAAGATTAATGTCGTCTTACTTGGTATAGCATTATTAATTAGTATTATTAGTAATTTTTGGATATACTTAGTAGATTTTGGTATTTGGGATGAAAAGGATTACGCTTCGATATCACTGTAATGCACTTTCGTTGGCGTTCTTTGGTTTGTCGCCGCCGTTGCGGTGAACGTGGAGGCAGACGTGCATGTTGTCGTATCGATGATTGGTTCGGGGGAGGCGGCGATCGACAGCGTCAGCGGTTTCATCTTCAAAGGATGACCGTTAAGTCGAAAATCGGCGCGCGCCATCGACGTACCGCCACTCGACGTGGTTGTTGTGCCCGTCGTTGAAGATGTGGCGGCGTTATGCGACGCGCTCGGACTCGTCGACATCATCATCTTGTGGTTATCTTTATACGACTTACTTTTACTTGTGACTTGTTCCCTTAATGCCATTTGATAGGCGAGCTCAAAGGCTTGACCCAGCGTTAGAATGATGTCTGTTGCTTGTTCCTGGAAAAGCCAAAAAGCGCGCAATGAGCAGCGGCGGAAAAGTTTTTGATCATCCCGCAGAGAGAAAGAGAAGGGCACTCAAATTATTTCATTGAATAGTCTCATCCAACTTACCGGCGACTCTGTTGAAAAGACATGGCAGTAGTATTCGTTTTGGTCTTTGGTGATGTACGCAAAGTACAGGCGCGATTCGGGATCTTGGCAAGCGCAGTTGACGTTCTTAATTTCGTGCTCGCATATGGACTCCTGAAAGAGTGGAGAATCAAGAAGAATGAATAGCTTTGATCATTGAATATCCACACGAGTCCGCTGCTACCTGTGTGTCGATCCTGAGGAACTTTAGTCCTTTATACGAAATGGCCAAGACGATTTCCTCAATGTTCTTCTCATCGCATTTGCGGATCTTCTGAATCGAGCGCTTGGTTGACTCGGTGCCCTTGAAGTCCTTCACATGGGTTGAGCCGAGATACTGCAAACGACAACATTTGGTTACATTTAGTTAATTGTGCGGGACAAGCAAACAAATTGGTTTGATAAGATAAGATAATAGGGACGATGATGTACGAGGGGCGGCTAGTACATACATTTACGGTGTACTTGACGACCCCAGTTATTAACAAGATGGGCTGATGCCTCCACTGTGCTTTTATCGAGCCCGTACCGCCAACGGATATTTCCGACTGCGTTTTTTTCTCCACATTGCTCGTACTCGTTGTTGTCATCGTCGTCGTCGTTGAGCTGCTGGTAGTGGTAGTGGTGGTGGCGGCAGTGGCGGTTGATGTGGTCGTTGGCGTACTCTTTTGGACCGGTGGTGGCGGCGCAGGTCGAGACTTTTTATGTCGATGACGTATCGTGCCCGTATTGCTCGCATTCGTCCCGCTGATTGTCGTTGTAGTTGCCACCGCCGTTGTCGTCGTTGTCGTTGCCGGCGAACGCATTTCGGATTTCAATTGCTGTATATTGTTCTTCTGCAAATCACAAAAGCAAAAGATGGGAAATTGAAGTGCGCTCTGAGCCCGCCTGCGAGGGAGTGAGAACGGGCGCGTTAAAGAATACTGGAATATGTCATAACAAAGGCGAGCGCGAAATAAAATGGAACTGTGTTGTAATTAAAAACGTATACGAAACGATACGAAAACACATTAGAACTGCGCCTGCAACCGGGAAAACTAAAAGGGTCTGCGGACCAACACAGTCAAAGCACCCGACATAAAAACGACGCGCTGTATTACGAAGGGGGTGGCGGAGGGAGAGGGAGGCATGCGAATATTAAAAAGTATGGTACTCACCAAAGCACTCAAATCTGCATTGATTTCCTCCAACTTGGGACCGGCTGTAGTATGCTCGCCGCCATTCACACTCAGCAGAATACGCTTGCGGTGCCCGACCTTTTCTATGTCCAATACGGTGGACAACTCAACGTCCCAAATGCGCCGCACCCGATCCATATCCACGTACAGGTGCTTCGCGAACGTCTCGCAATATTGCTCGAGACGAATGTGTCTCAGCCAGTTATCCACCGGCTCTTTACCGCATTCGATCATGTTGTTTATCGCAAACGGACAGTCGTTTATCTTCGACGGCAGCAGCTTGCAAGCGGTCAGGATCGTTTGGCGCTCTCCATCGCTAGCAATGCCCATTTCTCTTAAATCTCCGTCCTCCAGAGTGCCGTTCTATAAGGAGCAAAAGTGTGCAAGGTCTACGCATTAATCGTGTGTTCATGAAGAATGTGCGGAATGCGACCTACCATAAAGTCCAAATCGTCGAAGCCGTGCGCCATAAAAAGCCCCACATAGTCGCTCATGTTCATCCCGGCGAGCCAATGCTCCAAGGTGCTCGGCTGTGCACCACCGTGGTGGTTGTTCGCCAAACTATTGTTCGACGTGCTGAGGCTCATGAGCCTGCTTTGGAACTCCTTCTCCAGCTCGGAGACAAACACCGACTCGCGTACGATACCCGTGCCAAACGATGCCATAATTTCTTGGATCTTGGCCCATTCCTCCTGCTCGTCGAAGGGACTCAGCGTTGATACGCGCTCCATTCGATCATGCGCCGTGCCATTGCTCCTCTCGTCGTCGGTGCGGTTTTCTTTATTATCCGACTCCTTGTCCGAGCCGGAAGAGTTACTGTTCGATTTGTGCTCCAGGCGCCCGTTGCTCTTGCCGTTGGATGTGATTGCGGTCGACGTGTCGTAGACGCGCTTGAGCTTCTTCTGCGTCTTTGGCCGCTCGGGCTGCTTGTTCGAATTGGTGAGCACTTGCGTCGAACCTTTAATTAATCCTGCGGCGTTCGCAGAACAGGGGATTTTTAATATTTTTCGAGCGTGCCCACCACGACAACAATCAACAAAACACACGCACGCAGTCGAATGCAGTTAGTCATTATGTATTGCTTCCAAATACATACAAAAAGCCACATACAAAATACAACAATCAAACATACGCACAAAGAGATTAGAAACGAATGCTAATAAGTAAACTTAATTCATACATCCCTAGACTATGTGTTACGTAGGTATACAATACACACATAAAACTATTGCGTTAGAAAACGAGCCCAAGAGAAGCAAAACCAGTAAACAAGTTTTTTATTATCTTTAGTATTTTGCCCTCACGACTCTCGGTCTTTCTGTTTCATTTTGGCATTTTGCATTTTGCGTTTACGCATTGTACGGAAAGAGAGTAGGCACGACCAACACACGAGATTGTATTTTGCACGTACGTACGTGTAGTCGACATTAATTAAATAACATTTTCAGCAGTGATTGCATTTAAAGAATCAACAAAATTGTTTGCACTGTACTAATGAAACTACATAGAATTTAATTAAAATTGAAATTAATTAACTCGCGAATTTATTATAAATTATGATTAAAGCGCAAACAAACGTGAAACAAAACGTCCACGTTTAAACAAAACGCCATTTACATTTTGTCCTCATTAATTTGCAAAATGCATTATTTTACGCTGCCCATCGAATGGAAAAATGGCACGTAACAAAAAAGCGCTGCTGCCTCGCATGACGAGAGATTGCATTAAATGCGCATCATGTTCTCTTTTTATGCCCATACACATACACAACATTACTATTTATTATACTCTATTATTTCTATATCATCATAAATAATTATTTCGCAAAATCACTAGCCTGATGAGTTTTCTCTCCGATATATTATTGGTAATATAATAAATATCTCATTAAATTTACTTATAGTGGTATATATCAAATGCAAATCAATTAATTAATTAAAATGATATCAATACGTTAATTCTTCATATGCAAATGTACGTTTTTTAATTTACCTGCGAACGGCGCATCGGAATGATACTCTTCGATCACATTGTCGGTGCTCTTATCCGAGAGCGAAACGCTGCTTGAGAAACTACCACTCGATCCATCGAAGATTAGCAAATACTCGTCCTCCGTTTCAGTCTCCATATCTTTCGAGCGCCGCTTGTACTCCTGATAATTTATTTTACGGTGCAAAATGTAATTGTATTTGACATGCAAAAGAGGACAGACAATATTTATAGTTCAATTGGGTTGTACAAATATTCAAATTCAACAAGCCTAGCAAAAAAAGCAAATGCGCATAATGCAAATAAATTAACACATGTATTTCGTGGCAAATAATACTTTTTTTAGCACATAACATAACGAATAGATAAAATTATTCAAAGTAAAACAATAAAATAACAATAATTGTAGTGGCTGCCAACTTAAAATTAAAATTAAGGATTCGGGGTGTGCAGGGTGAGCGTGGGGTGTGCGAGTGCTTCATGGAAGACTCACCTGGCTAAGAGGTCGTATTCGATCATGAATGACATTCTCTGCCTGCAATGCCGATGGGGGTGGGTGCTCGGGTGTTGGGGGCTGCTGGTAGTGCGTGGGACTTAGCGGTGTATGCGAGATCTTCTTAATGGTACGCTCCTTCTCGTCGGGCTCACTATAGTCGTCCTTAATCATAATAAATGCGCTCGAAATAAAAGTGCTATCGGGCGCCGAAGTCGAACAAGTCTTGTTCGCAGTCGGGAGGGGTAAGTCGTAGTCCTCGTAAATGTCCTGACTACGGTCGAATTGCTCGGGATGACGGCGCAACTTGCGCTTCGGATTTGGTTTGATAAGATTCTCATACGTGATCGCAACAGGTTCGTATGATTGCTGCTGCTGCAGTTGGCGAGGCGTTCGGCGCG
The DNA here is from genome assembly GCA_030264675.1 of Anaulacaspis nigra. Taxonomy (NCBI): domain Eukaryota; kingdom Metazoa; phylum Arthropoda; class Insecta; order Coleoptera; family Staphylinidae; genus Anaulacaspis; species Anaulacaspis nigra. The sequence continues at coordinate 5,758 of JARJDV010012584.1, forward strand.
TGTCCAAATCCTCGCTTTTTCCGCGATGTAACTCCTTGTTCGTCGTTGGCATCACCAGACCGCGATCGTGGTCATCGTCGTCCAAATTAATACTGAACACCGTGTTCATCTCGACGTACTGATCCACGCTGCGGCCGTGCATAAGCCGCTGCTCACGTCGCATCGTCTCGTGCTCGACTTCATCGAGATTATTGTGACTGCGCGTCGTCGTGCCGCCTCCAGCGACGCCTGAATGGGCCAAGTACAGAAACTCGTACGCGTTGTTGCTATAGCATTCGCCGGATGAAGAGAGCGTGTGCAGATGTGTCGGCGACACGGAGAGATTTCGGCGAGGCGGCTTCTTTGGCGGCGTGGGCTGCAAAAACATGATGTGATGCATAGAGATCAGTTACACATTCCGTAAAGGGGGGAAGGGGAGGTTGGTTTTTAGCTTACTGAGACTTTGCTGTTTGACGAAGGACTGTGACCGCCCTTCGAATTGTGCATGTTCATGGACATGTACAGAGGCGCACCGCCTCCACTACTGTCCGGACGGCGCGGATAGCCCGTGGAGGACGCAGTCGACGAAAGACTGATCCGATCCGACTCGCGATTATTGCTCATGAAAATGTCATCTGAATGCACGCTCGAATCCATAAACTGCTTCGGCGCGCAATGAATCTGATAGAGACTGTTATCTGACTCCCTGGAACAATCAACGGACACCTTCCTGTACGCCGATATCGAAGAGACCCTACGCTTGCTCTCAACGTGCACTTGCGCGCTAAATGAAAATGTGATGCAATCCACTATCGAAGAAGTACTTGCAGCCAGCTCATGCATCGAACGCACCTTCTGTTTCGCCTGTTTCCGACGAATCGGTGGTAAGCTTCTATAGAGAAAGTTTCGCAGCCTAGAACATGCAGTTAACCACTTTTTTTGCAAAATGCAGAAGCCATGCACCACTAGAAAGCGGTAAAGTAATGTTACCATATTTTTAAACACAAACAGACTGTGCCAAAATAAAGCGAGAGTAAACGTGTTCAAATGAAATATAGATACAACATTCTTGCGAATGAAAGAATATGAAGAAACAGATAGACAGCATTACTAATTCCCAAGATCCAAAGTTGGACATACTACAAGCCGGGATCGAGTACAACCACAGAGCATTTCTTTCCCGGCCTGTCACTGCTGTACAGGCAGGCAAACGACTTAATGCTACTTACATGGACGTCCCGGAAATGCGCCTGTCTTCGACGCACTCCACGGAGCGCGCCTGCCGCTGGAAATCCCAGCGATGCGGCGATGATCCCGGCGAAGGGTCCGTCGTCATTGACCTACCGCGCGAACACGGCCGCACGTTTTCATACGGACTGCCCAAATCCGAGTCCAGATTCGAAACTGGCGGAAACGGCTGACTGAAACCCTCGCCGTCGCTATCAGTAAAATGACTCGCGCGTAGCTTTTTATGCCCTGCGGATCAACAACGCTCATAAACGACGACACGAAAGTAGGAAGTAAGAAATAGTTACGTTTTAATAACCCCATGATCTCCTGCGTTGCGTGGGCCGGAAATTGTCTGAGCAAGTCTTTCACCGTATAGTTGTGAGCATCCCTAATATGTACATCGGCGCCAAACTCGAGCAGTGTCCGCACCACCTCGATCTTTCCGCAGAGTGCAGCCTCGTGCAGCGCCGTTCCGGCCGGCGTTCGGATATTCACATCGAGTCCCGAACGCAGCAGAATTTCAACGACTATCCTGGAAAGGAAAACATCTCAGCTTAGGTCAAACAAAATCGAGACAAGGGTTAAGAATACGGTTTGATAACGCCTTCCTTGCTATGCTCGCTTTCCATTTGACTCTGTATAGTTAATGCAGCGTTATGGACTATAACAGTCAACAAGTAAATTGGATTATACCTGGTTGCGTCGAGGCGACTCATGCAACCAGAGCTAGGAGAGACGAGGTAGACTCGTCGCTTCGAGGTTCATAGGGCGTGAATACGCAATCAGCCCCCTTGTAACGCGTGACCTCACCGTACAATATTGCAATGCATATTAAACATATCCCATCGACGGGCTCTTTACGTACGTACATGCAGATAGATGGATGTTATATCGATGGATGATAAAGTGCTAGCGAGTCTCAGAAATAACCCGGCAACCATCATTAGCTGCTGGAATATATTCCATTGATCTATGTATATCCACGTAGCTACATCCCTGGTTGCGCATTTATTTTTAAGAGATTTAAGATACCACCTACGTAGGTATATATGCACATCATCGCGAATTCACGCTCTAATAATGATCGCATTTTGCACGTGCGCATCACACCATACGTAATTGCTAATGCTGTCGGAGTTTCTAATGTGTGCATAGGTGTGTGCATAATAAACAATCTGTTGCATAGCTACCATCACAGCGATGACGACTATGATGGTGATGATGATGATGATGATGGCGATGATCAAGTGCAGAACCAGCAAGCAGGCAAGCAAGCAGTAGCAGTAGCAGCAGCATCATTATGATCATCCTCATCAACTGGAGCACGGAGCACAGAAATAGAGAGGCGCGCACATTATCCCGAATGGATAACAACAACGCGTTCGCATTGCCGAGCACAAATGCACACATGTGCTGCGTGCAGGGCGCATTTGCCATTGCCTTCCCGAATATACGAAGTGATTATCGCGTACTGCTCCACCCGACCATAGCGAGCGTTGGCGCGCGTACGAGCAGGACGTACCCAATCCGTCGAAACCATTATTATCTCTAATTAAGCGTCGTTTATGCACTTACCTGTGTCCGTTTCGACTGGCCAAGTGCAGCGGCGTGTGCGGAAACACGGTGCCGGGTATAACCCTGACCATCTGTTGTATTAATATTGGATGCATCCGGACCAATAATTCGACAGTTTCCAATCTGCATGCGCATAGAGAGAGCCAGACATAGATAATACGTACAGACTGCCACGTGATTAGTTTATGTAGTAATGAGTTTTCAAACTTACCGGCCGTATTGGGCGGCAAGGTCCAGTGCATTCTCACCGCGAATGTTGCGTATCGCCGGATCACAACCGCACTCGAGTAGCATGCCGACAACCGTTGTGTGTCCATATTGCGCCCCATAATGCAGCGCAGTCTCGTCGTCTTTCGTCTGCAAAGCAGCAATGATGTTTAAAATAAATTTCAATGTTGAAGGGGCTGCTGCAGGAGTGCGCACTTAGCCCGCCAAAAAGTTATAATTACATGGGCATATTATTTGCAAGCAGCTCACCCTACGTCTTCCTGAATTTACGACTACGATGAGATAAAAAGTAAAGAAGCGCGTACAAGAAAAACAAAAGCCACTTTGCGCCGTCGACGACGTCTCGAAAACATAAACAAAGTGTGTGGCTGGCCGGATCAGGCGTACGATCTTGTTAGAAAAATATAAGCGTGACTTGGATTTACGGAAAGTTTAAGTTTTAAATTTTAAATAAGTAGATTTGAAACCGTGAAAGACGCGAACGATGAAGAAGTGGCAGAAAAGCAGATCCTATATATATTTGGTTGGCGTACGCGCTTTGCGGAAAAGTGAACGACGGCAGCTGGGGATGGTGGCGGCGATGATGATGGTGGTGGTGGTGGTGGTGAGTGAACGAGGCCTGTCAGCAGCAGCTTTAGTGGATCCGTCAAGCAGCGCGGCTGCAAGTGGCACATCGCATCCGAATTACGCGACGGTCCACTGCGTCCGGGTGATGTCGTCGAATTGAAAAGATCATGGCTAAGTTTGCATTCGCACAGCGAGCGCGCGCGTTTTTCCCTCGCGTTCCTCCGCGCATCCCTCGACGCCGTCGTCGTCGTCCTCGCCATTCTCCTCGCGCGCGTACTTGCGAATTGTGATGTACGCGACGCGCGGAAGGATAAAATGTATTACTGTATACATCAAAAGTTACTTGCAAACTTTCGCTGCGCGTTCAGCGCACACCGCTTCGGGATGTTAATTTAATTGAAACCCGTCCAAAGTAGGCAAAAGAAGAAGATATCACAACACAAAATAATTCTCTATCTCCATCGCTCGCTCTCTGCTCCTGACCAAAGAGAGGCAAAAGTAAAATCAAAAGCATTTACGCAAATGCTTATCATGTTGACGGAACACTTTTTATGTTGTTGCTGAATCACTGCACTTGAATTATGTGCACGCTGCAATTCGATCCTTATCGATGACTTCCCTCTCCGGCAGCCAAGGGTGACTTTCAGGACCCGCTTTGCGCGGCAAGTACAATTGTGATCGCGTGTCATTGCGCCCGAGTAATGAGGGTGAACATCGGCGCGCTAATTAAGTTCGTGAATGGTATTGACGGTCAAAAGGTTACTCAAGTGCCCAACCTGAAAGGGAGACGGGCAATCTGCGAATGGGGGCCCGCACTTATCGAGCGCATATCAAACGATCTCAAACTAGCAGTAATCAAAAGTAATCGAAATTAGGAGAGTAATCAATTTTATTTCAACCAATTTCTTATTCTAACAAATGTGTACATAAGTCAGGACGAAACGAGGAGATAACGGACACATACCTTCAAGTTGACATCGCACTTGATGTGCGCGTGGAGCAAAAGTTTAACGATGTCAATGTTCCCGGACCATGCAGCCAAGTGCAACGGAGTTGATCCTTTGCTATCCGTAATGTTCGTGTACGCGTCGTGCTCAAGGAGCAGTCGGACAATCTCCCTGTAACATTTGCGTGCGTTTTAGAGCGCATTCATTCCGGCCGGCAGCGGCAGCGGTGGCAAATGCGTTGGCGGCAACGGCGGTTTCGTGACCCAGTTTCTCAGTTGGCGCGCGTACGTTCTCGCCAAAACATAAAGACACTCTACTCACTTGTGTCCATTTAGCGCAGCGTGATGCAGGCAGGAGAAGCCGCTACTATCCCTCGCGTTCACCCCAGGTCCTCGACGTAGACTGCAAGGACATGTGCGTTACATACAAACAGGGGGTGTCAAGTAGTAATAATTTCAAATGAAGGTATTGAATGAGTATGATTGTCGCCAGCTTCGCAATTGAGTGTACTCGATAGTGAATGATTTATGTGTCCTCCTCGTGCGCTGGGTACGTGCTGTTTGCGTCCACAGTCGTACAAACAGAGGAACTTTGAGAGGGAGAAAGGAAACCCTATATTAGATTGGGCTAATCCGTAAATCGGCAAAAGAAACGATTAGTCGCTCTCTCATTGAACGTGATTGATATTAAATTTCGATGTCAATAAACGGGGGTCTTGTTGTGTTGTTATTGCTCGGTATTAATCCCCCATAATTTCTCCGCAAGAGAAAGAGCGCGCTAATTATTTCTTTATAAGCGAAAATCTTAGTGTGTGGGTATTTAGTATTTTATATGATTTCTTAATGGCAAATTGAATTAAACACAATGATACACGATCGATGCGGAAAGTGTGCGTACACGCGTGTTCAAACCCTATCGGGACGCGGAGGACGCAAAGAGGAAGAGCGAAACTTCCTGTCCCACCACACCCTACCGTAACACTTGTCGTGACATCGAAATTTGTACGCGCGCAACGTACACTATGCATATACATACATACATCTACAGCTGCTCAACTCTCAATTCTCATATGGCTTACTGGGAGCGCTCATTAAAAACATTAATACGACCTTGGATGGCTTTTAATAAAATTAGGTTCCTCTCGAAACATGCACACACGCTCGTTTATCAACGAAACGTTAACGCGAATCGAATGACTCACTGTAGTGCGAAGCAAACTTCAAGGAATGATTTCGTTTAAGTAATCGCACATTGTAATACAATAAATTGTTTATTTAATAATACAACATAAGACGCTTGTAAATATTGACGACGCGGCTGGAGTGTGCGGCAGTGTTGAGCAGGATGATTCTATGTGTAGGTGACTGAGGTGTCAGCAGCATTTGACTGGCAATGTATTGCACGGATCATCAATGAAAAGGTGTAAGGATGAGGATGAATGTTTGCATTAACGAATGATTATGCGTTGTGTGGATGATCGACAGGCTCCTGAGTGATGTGAACGTTTATCGGAATGCTGTATGTTGTGTAATGTGCCTGCCAGCTGATTGCGAGCACCCACCTTGCAAGGGGGCCACTCCTTTTGGCCCTTTGACCGAGGATTTTCTCAACGACAGCTACGTTGCCGTTGCGGGCAGCCTCCAGAAGGTCCTCGTCCTTGCCCATTTGACACTGCCAGATCGTCGCACCGCACACCACCTAATCACCAAAGAACGATAAAAATACGAGTTTCGAACATTATCGGCGCGGCAACGCGCGCTCCCATCGAGTACACACGGTCTCGCTCGTACAACTTCTATTCATTGATCGAATACAACGCCATGTTGCGCCTACAGCGGCTCGATGTGGCGGTATTCAGGACTAGCGGTTTCTGCTTGCAGGCGGCAGGTCTGCGTCATCGAAGCTGCCGTAGCATGAAACGGAGATAGACAGAGTCGAACTCAACGCAACTCGCTCGGCGTTATCCTTGCAGATTTTCAAATAATTGGCGGGAGACAGCGTCCGATATGAATATTTCAAATTATTTCCGATTTTCAACATATAGTATATTAGTAAGAAGCACCTATTGACGGTCAGGAATGTTTGTTGGGTAAATACGTTCCAGTACTTGTTTAGTCAGCAGTTGAAGGCCACATTTGCTAGCACTCAAGCACTGCGTTCGCATTCGGTTGATCATTTGTTTTGGTTACTTCTAGTAGTTTGCATGATAAATTTCATATTTTTGTTGGACGCGCACAATGTTTAGGTTTATAATTCAGTGTCTCGTTCTTGTGATATTAGTTCGCAATGGTTGTAGCATCGGTAAGACATTGATTCAACCTGGAATTGCAGTTCCTAGTTTCCCGTCAATTTTTTAAGATCGTATTGAAGTTGATTTATGCGAGAATTGTAATCATACCTCCTATAAATTGGTTAATCTCACTGTCAATGACGACGTAGTTAAATTGCAAGCACCGCGAGAATGTGCATTCTATATTATACAAGTGCATCATCAGTTTGGTGAATCAGGTTTAAGTCCAGAGCCGTCCACAAGTCAGACACACTCCGTGCGAGGAAGGAATTTAGGTTTAGTTCAAATAAATAATGGATCATCACACACGTTTTATTCACTCAATCTATTTAATAACACTAAAGTATTATTCGCTGTTACTTCGTATACGGCTAAAGGTAAAAAGCAAAGCGTTTCTGAAATTATTTTAATGTAATTTGATTGAAGCACCAATACCAGGCGAATGCAACTTGGAATCTAATACGACAATTGCACCACATTTGAACGTTACATATGACAATAATGTAAGGGTCGTTGAAATTCAAAAATCATGCATAAAGAGTGCAACATACGAAAACGCATCGATGGATTTGTACTATGCCAATGCAGAAATTTATGATTTCAGCGAACAGAGCTATTTTGCGATGATAATAAATATGCTGACTGTACAAAATATCACGAAACATGGAATTTTGGTTGGCTGCAATATTTAACTTCAATTATCTTATTATTTATTCGTAATTTTAGACGTTACGTCCTTATCAAGGGTCACAATTACGCAGACTGTTTAGTAATTATATTAGTGTAGGAGTAGCATACAATGCAGTTGTTAATGGAGCTGAAGGCTCAATTGCGTATGTTCCTTGCGTTTCTTACGGAACAATTGCAAGCACAGCAGAGTCTGATATTAACGTGAGTGATTACGGCATTATTGGGCTGTTTTATTCAATATTTTCAGCGGGCTATTTATTTAATGAAGCTCACTCAAGCATAATTATAATTCAACTTTTCACTCTGGTTTTCTGGATAACATCGGCAATTATTACGTATTGGAATTTACCGCGGCCGTATTACTTCCGATTTGGCATTGCATTTGTTACGCTTCCTTTACAAGTTCTATGCGCATATCTTTGGCCCCGAAAATCAGTCAATGTGAATTTAACTCTTACACTGATTGTCATACTGTATAGTTTTGCACGTAAGTAATCACATGCGAAAATTACGAATTGCTCTAATCGAACTTATTGCAGTACCACAAAACGCAATGTATTATAATTACTCACTTTGGCTGTTATTGACCTTTGCGTTTCCATTGTGCTACCTTCTTACTCACCATATGCACTCTCGTCTCGCGTCCTGGATGATGACGCTTCTGCCTTTGCTGATACTTCTTGACTTTGCTCCTGGGTCATCAAAATATTCGTTTTATGCTTACATTGATATTGTACGTGCGGCAACTGTAAAGAACTTTTGGATGGCGACTCGTTCACTTCCATTAATTTCGTGGACCGGTAACAATCCATTTGCACACATTTGTATGTTATTATATCATTCCAAACGTTTTAGCCCTGCTCATGGTTGGTGGATATTTGTGCCTAACTTATGCTTTCACCAAAATCATTGATTGGTGTGTCGGACGATTATCTCGAAGAAGAAATTATTCAAATCTTGATGAAAATCAGTCGGTGACTGGAGTTTAGATTGAATCGTCTTTTATATATATATTACTATATTGTTTATTCATATGTAATCACTATAATCATTTATGCTTTAGTATACACACTGAAAACATGAATCTCTAAACTATGTTTGTTTCATTATCGATCATCATTTAAAATAAAACTTAATCACAGCGATAATGATCAATAAACTTTATATATTAATACGACATTTACATATTGATGATCATTCTCTTATCGTTTATCGTGATGAGACTTATTTGACTTAAGTTTTTCGTTTTGGCGTTGAGAGGGTTTAAAGACAGGGCAGAGGGGTAGGGAAACAATCAATATAAATATTAATATAATACGTATTTGTAAAAATATAAAGCAAGAGCAATTGTTTCGTGTTGCTTTCGTCACGACGTGTCGGCGAAGAAGAACCCCACTATAATAATAACGCACGTATTTCTATACATTTACAATGAGAATTATTGCTATTAAATCCGTGTTATTATTGCAATTAACTTAGCATTAGTTTATTATTTAAATTACTTATATATATATATACTTTTAATATGTACAACGACATAATGCTTTCTTCATGTTTATGTGCATAATAATTCTATTGAATTACTTCAGTTAGTTGCTGTTGCTCTATTCGTGTTAAGCACACGCACACGCTCATATTATGCGATTTGTTTGCGAAATCGGTATGTACAAAGACGAAAGAAGCGTACCCTGAATCGTCCGGGTAGGACGTTTAATTGAAATTGTCATTCGTCAACGGCGTAGATCGTGTATTTTGTGTGGTTTTTTTGTGGGCACTGTTGGTGGTAATATTTACTTGTTTTCCGTATAACAAAATAGCGTATTATTGATGCGACAACTGCTCTTTGATTGTGCGAGACACTTCTTCTTAGGCGGACTCCTGATTGGCGGCATCCTGCGACGCGCTTACCGTCGACGGCGGCGAGATGTTGCCGGCGGCGGCGTGCAGACTGCTGTTACCACTCGTCGTCGGGTTCTCCACGAGCAGGCTTGGCGGTGGGAACCCGAAAAGTTGAGATCACTGAATGCGTGGCCAGTAGTTGGACGCGGCAAGGTTCGAGGAGAGTTCGCTGGTTTGGTTGGGTATCTGCACCGGCACGGAGACGCCGGCCGAGATGACGCCTGCAACAGGAAGGCAAAATTTGCAAATGATGATCATAATTTGTGTTCGCACTGCTTTGCCGAAAACAGACGCGCAATTGTCGGTGAGAGAGAATATGTTGTTTGCCATTCCGACGTCCGGGTGCTGGTCTACGCGAGCGTGTGAGTGTGCACGAGTGAGGTTTGGGGTTAAGTGGGTTCCCGGGGGAGAAGATACCAAACGAACCTTGCAACCAGAACAACGGTATCCCCTCCTCTGCTTTAGTTCGCACATTATTGAGCGCCCGTCGAGCCGAGAATTGGTAACCACCCTCGACGAACACTTTAAACTGATCACGGACAATGAAATTTACGACGACGACGGCGGCGGCGGCAGCAGCAGCAAAGTTCCTTTCTCTCTTTACTCGCGCGCGAAGATAACTCAAATTTCCTCGTCGCTCGCGCTCAGACTTTTACTGTTACGAGCGAAGAATGAGCAGCTCTATCTTGAGCTTGGATCTTGGACGTATCTCGTGCAACCCCGATGTCTTTCAACTCTTGCAAAGTGGCATTTTTTCTTCGTTCATATTTTATTCGTTGGTCGTTCTTTTTTGGTCTCACTAGTAGCGGGAGCAGTTGAAATAAATTTTTGACTTACCAGTTCCTGTTGATGGGACCGATGTCGGCGTAACGGACGACGCGTATGTGGGATGCGTGGTGGGCTGTGCGTGCGCGACGGCCGGATTGCAGGCGGCAGCAGCCGCTCGCGAATTGTACGACGAACTCAGCGAGTGCAGAGGATCGTGAAACATGTACGGATAGCCGCTGGGATCTCGCTGCTGGAGGCAACTGCTACTTAAACCGCCTGACATCGAGCTGTAAGAAGCACACAATAAAAATGAATAATTATATCGTGCAAGGAGACACACAAACCCTTCAACGGATTAACCTGTCAACCGCGCGCGCTACTTAATCGCAGCGGGTGGGTGACCGCCACTCACCTGTACGTGTCCGTCATGGTCGCGATCGGTTGCGGAATGGACGAGTACATTGAATTGAAGCCGGAATTGATGGGCAGTCGACCACTCGACACTGGCGGACTGACCGCGACCTGTTCGACTGCACGTCGTTGATTGCGAAGTTTTTCCTCCCTACGCCATTTGGCACGTCGATTGCTGAACCAAACCTGCAACGAGCACGGAAAAAGCACGGTTAAGAAATACGCCATTCGCATTATTATTGTCCAAAGGCTTATTGTGCTAAGGTGGCGGCGTTCTGTGTGGTTGTGGTGGTGGTGGTGGTGAGATGTTTGATGTGGAAACAACATATTTCCCAATTTGATTTATGATTACGATCTCGGGGACGAGGGCTGCGTGGGGGTTGATTGTAACTGTGACCAGTGAGCGTACCTAATCGAAAACGGTTCGCCGAATGGCGCGCGCTCTGCCGCAATATTGGCCATGTCATCGCATTCTGCGGCGTATAAATATAAATAAAGAAATTGCAAGACCGCAAAATACAACAAAACAGAAACAAACATAAACAAAAGGTTCGACCAAATTGAGGATTTTCTTCGGGACGAAACCCGCAATAAACTAGCAGAAAAATCAGGCGCACTAGAGGAAAAAAGGGAAATCCTCAAGGACCTTCGCGTGGGTTGCTGCGTTTTGCATCTAAACAAATATGAAATATTTTCTCGTAGTTGCAGTTTGCATGAAAATAGAACGTCGACGAAATTGTGCGACTCGTATTTGATGTGTAGCTTTTGTTTTGCTAATTTTTGCGATTGTTACATTGCGAAACTTTGTGATATTCGCATTGGATAAAAATCGGTCGGTCGGTCGCTCGCTCGCACACCGTATGCGGTTTTCGTTTCGCGTCGTTTTTTGGGTAAAAACCGTCGGAGGTGATCAATACCAAACCGTCAAACGAGCCCTGAAAACATGCGTCAACACCACCGACTGGGCTCTCTCTGGTTCAGTTTGTTCATACATTTGCCACGTTCATTTCGATACACGTGCAAACTTTCACATCCACCCTTTTCGGTGCGTACGAACGCGACCACATGCAAGCGTGTGTTTGTGTGTATTATGCTAAAAGATAGAGAGAGCGAACGAAAATGCGCGCACGTTTGCATCTCTTTGCGCGCTCCGTTGTTTGCACATTTCGATGCGAGCACGGCCGCCGCTGCCGCCTCCACCGCCACCAATCTGCGAGTGTGTACACATTTTCGCGCACACTGTGTACACATTATTTACATGCAATCATAAATATTATGCGATGAAAGATCAGCCCCGAAAACCATATGTGATTCGAGGGGGGAGGCGAATATTCGAGTACCTCTGTCTGCTAAGTCTCTCCTTGAGATCTCAAATTCGAAGGCGCGCGCCGCGTGTGCCGCTCCAATAATATTTATTTGCTAAAGACTTTATTGGCATATTTATGCAAACATGCATCACGTAATGGTGGTGGGTGCATACGTAGAGTGTGTGATTAAAATAAATGAAAGCAAAGAGAGTGAAAATGTAGGTACGATGATGAAAACCATTACTGCGAACCGCTCTTAAATAAATGCCAAGTACGTGTTTTCAGTAGCTGCATTTTTGAATAGCGTGCGTACGCGCTAAAACAAAATGTGGTGAAAGCTTTCACATGATTAAAATGAGCATTCGCTATTTATTAAAATAGCAGTAGGCGCACGTTGGAGCGAACGTTTAGTTAGTTGGGGGTCAAGTTTGTTGTTATTTAATGAAAAATAAGTATTTCTGAATAACTGCTCGTAAAAATACGTTATCCTTCCGGAAGCTATTAGGATATTCTGTGAGATTGTCTGTGTATACATAAAGTATGGTTACCTGGATACGTGCCTCAGGTAATCCAATTTTCTCCGCTAGCCGTTCCCTGGCGAAAACGTCCGGGTAATGTGTGCGCTCGAATTCTGAAAATTCAATTTTCTTCATTAGTTTAAACGGGCGTAAACAATGACTTTGTCACACTTTGTGCAGGCATCGTGTGAGCGTGCGCGCACCGTGTTTGCTCTTTTGTGAACGCAACACGACACGACAATAATGTGACAACTACACTCGTTGCAAATTGTTGCTGTCGACAAAGTCGCGCAGCCACTCACCTTTTTCCAAACTGTCGATCTGCTCATTCGTGAATGAGGTTCGATTGCGTTGCAGCTTCCGCTTGAGTCGCAGTCGCAATTGCGAATCTTCATCCCCGGAAGAATTATGCTCCGAGTTGCCATCGGAAGTGTTCTCGTGGAGCAATTCTGCGGGACACACGTAAAATTAAACATTTGTGGTCACAATGTTAGAATTTTTGGGATTGACACGGCGCGTCGCTCAAACAATGAAATTCCGCGCAAATTGCATCGTAGTGTGCACATTCCTTTCACGCAATTTCGGCCTCTTTTTTCGTTCGCTTTCATCCCCCGCGAACGGTGATGATAAGATGCCTCTCTCTGAATGTTTTTACGAGCGATCGTAAAATGCCCGTTTCGCTCAAAACTTACGCGAGCTGGGATGACGATGGGATATTCGGGAATATATATATACGTCTACCTATATTGTATGAGTAGCGTGCGGCCCAAGGCGGCAAAGTTAATTTCGCGCGGTAGAGTTGTAAAAATTATCCAGAAAACAAAAGTGTGTTACATGGTATTTCATACGCTGCCGCCGCCAGCTGAAGAGGGGCCGAAACTTTCGGGGTTGAGCGCCGCGCGTATCAAGATAACACCGAACACAAAAACGCGCTGTTGTGCAATGGCCCTCTTCTTCTTCTTCTTCTTGCGCGCGCGTTCTTCGTCTTCTTTGCGTGGTGTGCGTGAACGTGTTTCCCACCGCCCCCGATTCGCAACCCTCTTTACTTCCGCTTCTGTAAACTCCACCCCATTTCATATCCACCCTCGCGTGCCGTCATTTCGTTTGCTCCTCTTGTTTTATTTCATCTTCTGATCCTATTCGAGTAAACCCCGACGCTGGGTGCGGGGGAGTTGGTACGCATCCCATCTGCGGATGTGCGTGTGTTTCCCCCCTGGATATAAAACGCTCGGCAGCTACCCAACAACAACAACCCATCGAAGCACCCGAAACGCTCGCTGGCGCACACAACTTTCCCATTTGCTGTTTCTGCTGCTTGTGCTTTGCCAAAGCGAAACCTCGTTACCATTTGCATAATTTTAAATTTTCAACAATTTTCACGATTGCGAAATAACTACATTTTCTCCCTGCCGCCCTCTTAGAGTTATTCAAGGCGCACTTGAGAGATTACAAATCACCGCGCGGTTATCGCAAGATACGCGCGCGTTGATAATTCCGAAATAACTGGATAGTCAACTCACCTCTTTTTTGGAGTTCATCACGCGTGATTTGATTGGTTAGGGCAGCTGGTGCTGGCGGCAGACCCAAGTGGGGCGTCGTTGGTGTGCCCGGATACCATGCCCAGCCGGGCGTTTGACCGTTGAACATTCGCAGCTTATCGTAGACGGACTCGTTTTGTGCGGACGCTTGCTGCTCCTTCTGGGAGGCCAGATTGCGCAGCACCCGGTTGATGGAAGATACCTAAATATAAAGCGGACGGAATAAAGCAGATGAAACAATAAGGTTTAAGGTTACGTTTTTCGTGAGCAACAACTGCTCTCGGCGAGATTTTGCATTAAACGCTCGAGAATGAAAATTAAGCCAATAATGTTGATTACATAAGAGACAGGGTCCCGGCTAGCGTTCCACACATGCATTCTTCTCGCCGGACTCGATGTGCTGTCGAGGTGTGTGTTGTACTTCCAGTCGAACGGACGTGAAGAATGGACGGCTAATAATGGGCGCGCAGGGTTTTAAGCCAGTTACCAAAAAGCGGTGAAGTGAGAGGGGTAACGCGCGCGCGCGAGATACTCTCTGCATCTGGCACGCATTATGTTTGCATACAATTTTTCCCACAAAAAGTTTAACTCTAAATATTCGCCCATTCTTCATCGCCGCCGTCATCGTCATCGCCTGCATGCGGCACGTGGATTCAGTATTGAGTATTCACATGGTAATTATGCAAATTGCATTCTACCACTACCGCATTACACGTGTAAGGATCTCCTCAAGTGTAAATATTGTTCTCCGCGTTGGTATGTTAGACGGGTTGGTCGTGGCGCATTGGAAATCGGGAGAAAACCCGGAGGAAAATTAAAATTATTAGGTTTAAACTTATCATGCGGTTGCGCTTCGTTGGCGGCTGGTTTGGTTCATAGCTGATTTCACCTTCGCATTATTGCCGCCCAAATGCGTGGTATTATCATTAAGATGGCATTGTCTCCCTCGGGGACGTTGTGGGGACAGCCACATATATTTCGCCCGGAGGTCCCGAGGATCACCGCGCAATATGCCGCCCCCTGGAGGGCAACAATCATGCGGTCCGAGGGCAGGCAGAGAGGACGGAGGACCGTTTTCATAAATTGAACAATTTAATTCGCAGAAATTCAATTACGCTTCACGATAAATTTCTTTTGAGTTCATTTTGAAATTCCCCGTTATTACCGGCGACAAACGCACACGAGAAAGCCAGGACGAAAGAGTGCGCGCACCCGTTTTTCAGCTCGGGCGAACGCGCGAGGCGGACGAGGAGGAAGAGAGAAACCACTACCGGGATGAGTTTAGTGCACAAATGCTTCCCTCAATACGAGAGAGTTGGGCCTTCGCTATTTCACATATGACCGATCACGAATTGTGCAACACGCTTAGCTGATTTCATTCAAAAATTTCAGCGCGCCCCCTATTTCCCCCTAGTTTTTCCTGAATTATGCAGCTACATACGGACCGTACGTACCGTACGAATCGTACGTACTTCGTCGCCGAGAATAAATCATCAGGTCTTTCTTTCTTCCAATTCATTTTTGTTGTTCTCCCGCTTTGTTCGCGGTTTAGTTCCGCATATTTTTCGCACTCTACGCACTCATTGTTGGAAAACTTATTCAGTTGCATTGTTGTGCGGTGGAAAAGAGGCGCCGCGCCGCTGCTGCCGATTGCAACCCCAATAACCTCAGAACGCTTCACATATATTTACATTCATTATGTATTTTCAACGGGCACGCTAATTGCGTGCGCGCCAAACATTCGTACGCGGTACCGTACCCCCCACAGAATGAAAATGTGTGTGCGCGTGGTGCGGCGCGGGCGCTCTCGATTTTAATTTCAATTCGGCGGCGCAAACGGGAGCGGCGCGCAAAATGTATTTTCCTCGGCATATTTACGCAATGCAGGCGGGCAAAGGGGGCTACCGGCTGGTTGGAGGAAGTAAGCAAAGCAGGGAGGCCCTACATTCGTGCGTGTGCATTGGTATGTGAGAGGGTCTCGTCTCTAGCGCGCGCCAGTTGCTACGGTAACCACCAGTCGGCGGCGGTGGCGGCAGCGGCGACGGCGGCGGCGGCAATGGGGGAACGCGTGTGTGTGTGCTGGAACGCAGCCGCCAGCCGAGGGGATTATAAAAATAGATAGAGATTACAGGAAAATGGTGGACTAGTACTACTTCGGTTCGCTAGCCGTTTTTCGAGGCGAGCGTGTGTTACGCGCCCAACAGCTCAACGCACCGCCAAGAAGACTATGAAAAACACCATAAAAAAGGAGTGGAATTGCGCGCGTGCCCCCTCCGGTTGGCGGCGAAAACCATAAAATAAGCAGTTTAACGAATGGAATTCGTGAGCATGTTAAAAACGTTCGATCGTTCCACGCGGCAGCCTCTTCTTCCGCTTTCTTTCGCGTTCGATTGCTTCCGAATTGTTTGACCATCCTTCGAACTATCATTGCGCGAACACAAAAGTTTTATTGCTCGCGTGGCGTAATGGAGTAATCGCTAGATCGTCGTCGCCGTCGTCCTGGAGATCTTATAATAATAAATTCACATTGATGCTCCTTCTTTGAATTCGGCAATGTCGTTACGTTCAAGGGTCGCGCGGTCGCGGCGAGTGGCACTTTTCTCGCGTGACATTTGCGCACTTTAAGCCCGCCAAGTGCGCACGCAAACGGCGATTTGTACGAGTTCCGAACTATTTGATTCATCATCATTATGTACGCGAGACACACGATTTGTTCGCATCGCTTTCGTCGTGTTGTTGTACTCGCTTGTTTCAGGCATGAAATGTGTGTGTTCAGCTGATTAAGTGTTTCGCTTTCGACCGCCTTTAATCGTCGTGTTTTATCAGCGGGCTTCCTGATGGGCTCGCGCTGCTCATAACCAACTCAACTAGCAAACCAATCACATGGGGTTATTAAATTTAACGCCGATTTTCGTGCAAACAAATCGACACATCCAATTAAACCTGCCACTTTTTATTTGTGTTACCAGCACACAATTCCGATGTGTATTCCGGGGATTTACTTTTGTCATTTTACAAATGATCTTAACATCGCAAAACCTCGCTCACTACTCACGTCCGGAAGTTAATATTCGTTCATTGTGCGATACTTTGCATAAGTTTAGTACCTGGGATTACAATTGAAGACGTAGAAAAGAAATTAACTTACACTTGGGATGTTGTCATTGTTGCACACGCCTTCGGAAAGTAGTCGGTCCCTGATCTCCCAGGCAAAGATCGAGGGGCATTCACGCTTGAATTCGGCGATTTTGTTGACGACAGGCTGCGTGGCGACGCGTGGTTTTGATCCGCCAATTGCACGTGGTTTAATTGATCCCGTTTCGTAGTATCTAGAATTGAAAGAACAGCACATTCATACACAATCTTAATACACCTTTTATAAGCGGGACGTAGTTGGAGTGAAAGTGCGGAGTTTTAGGCAAATTTAGTACCTTCCAAGTATCTTGGACACACATCCGTTGGACACTTGGAGAATCCGGGAAATGTCACAGGGACGTGCACCCGAATGCGCCAGTTCGACAATCTTCTGGCGCGTCGAGTCGGGCAGCGGCCGGCCATTAACATAAACGCCGCCTAATTGATTGATGCCGCTGTGGCCGGCCGACGAACAACCAAAAATGGTGTTCTGGCTCATTGCGGAAGCGTGATGCATGAGGTCTTCTTCTGAAACAAACGATTCGCAATCTATAGTTTGCCCGGACAAAGAACTCGCAACTCTCTCTGCATGATGCGTGTGTGCGTATGTGTGGGTCTAAGTTTGATGGGATTTTCATTAAATCTTCTTCACCTAAGAAGCAACTTTACAACTTGCGCACTTTGAATCAAAATCCTTCAACTGAGTTGTAAGGGTGCAGGAAGCATCTATTCACATACTCTTAGGCAAGAAGTCATCGACTACAACACTCAGTTTGGGAAGGTATGGGGAGGGCTTGAGGGGGTTTTGGTTCTTCGCCTATTATTAGTGATCTATTCACTAATGTACCGCGCGTTCGGATTATAACGCACTTAAACCCGTTTCATCCATTACGTGATCCTCTTGTGCATAAACCGCACTTGCATTGTTGCAAATCGTTTCACCCCCCCACCCCCGGAGCCCGCTCGAGGACGAAGACTTACGGATGCTTTATTATTGTTGGTTATCGCTCCTCGAGTTAGTTGCATAGTTGAGCGCGAATTGGTGCGCAATCGACGGATTGTCATCAGGCAAATTCATTTCAATTTCTCGGCGTGACGATGTTGGTAGCGAAAATGGCGGAGTTCTCTCACTTTCCCTCTGCGTGTGAGAGTCGCTTTGTTGACTCGCACTCGGCTAAGTTCGCGACACTCGCGCGGCGCGCTCTTCAAATTGCATTAGCCTTAACATTACATGGCGAATTGAGGATGTACCCAGACGTGAAACGCGAACAGAGCACGGGCTCTCGCTCTCGCACGCGTTTAAACTAACAACCGAGGCAAGATGGTGACAAGCTCCATCCAGCCGACATGTGAATTAATGATGAAGCAAGAACTTCTCTCGCGCTCACGCTCACCGCCACGATATGCACAAACGTAGCGAATTTTTCGTCGTTCACCAGGGGATTTGCTCTTTCGCGAGGAGGCGCGCGCGCGCTCCTGTTCGGCCCGTCGGCACTCGCGTGCTGTTTGTCTATCAAATCGGCGCTTCAGAAGATATTTCTTTCTTCAGCGTAGCCGTTTCCTCAGCATTTCTACGACGCTAACCGCCGCCACTGCCGCTGCCGCACGGCTCGGAATTAAATTTAATATATGTTCCATTACATGCTCGTCCGAGCACGATTGCTTTGAGCGGCGGCAAAACCGAAATACGCCTGGAAATTCGCAAGTGATTGGTTTACCATCACTTAACTCAATGCATTTTTTGTGCAAATATTTTCAATTTCTTATATGCGGGACTTCGTATTCCTTGCCGCGTTTCGCGTGAATATAGATTGAATGATTTCTTCTCTGCGGTTGAAGGTAACGAGATTTGCGCAGCGTGGAAATAATCGAACCATTAGCATGTGCGGAGGAGGCGGCCGAAGAAAAGAGATGAGTGATTTATCGACATGGCGAACAATCTGAAAAGCGCGCGCACGCATCGCAGGTGGAGGCGGCGGTGACGACGACGACGACGACGACGACGACGAATATATGCGGTTGATGTATTGGGGGCAGCCCACTGTGAAACGCGATTGTCGCAAACCCTCACCGTTCGTTCAGATTTTGCACTTTTCCATTCCGCAAGCAACACGCACGCATACAGATAGAAAATCTATCTCTGCGCACAATGCATTTGGTTGCTCATACGCCACACACGACCGCGTACCAGCACCGGGCGGCGGCGGTGGCGGCAACGGCGCGCGAATATAATAAATCTGAAATCCCTCGCGCGCGTGTACGCAGCGATGCCGCCAACCACGATTTCTGTATGCGGCAGCCAAGCCATCGCATAAGCAAGTTATATCAAAATTATATTACATCGCCCTTGCCGTGAAAATACACACGCGCGTACAGCCGCCAATCACCACCACCTCGCCACCGCACGGGGTGCGTTTGCCTCCCCTTCGAGCCGCCGCCAATATTCAGCGTGATAAAAAATAAGTTAATTGCACTTTGATTAAAGAGCCCACCGCCGAATATGTGATTTTGTCGTCCACCCTCGCACATCTATTACACACTTAGTTAGGGGAAGGATCAAGGACTTCGTTTGATTTCACATTGTAGGACTATGTGTGGGCCATGTTTATTGCAAATTTTCCTATTAGGGTGCATCCAATATGTTCGCTGTCTTTTTGTTTATATAATTGCGGATGGATGTACGAACCTTTATGCGGCATCTTCCAGAAGGATTCTGGTGCCGAGGCGGCGTCCCGCAGCGACAGTGTTGCCTTCGTCGATAAGACGGGCGAAAACCCGCCCGGCGTCGGGACGGGTCCGGATGTTGCTCCCAGCCTGAACAATTGCACACACCTGAAACGATATAATTATGATGATTACAAATCAATCGTTGCGATACTTTTGATATCAATAGAGGATAGCCTGGCAAAGTGGCCAAGTGTAAGTCAATTAAACGTATTGAATTATCAAATGGCAAGCGCTCAACGGCAAATTGTTGTAACCGTATTGAATCACAAAGTTCGAATAGTATAATGGGTCTTCACAGTTACCTTGCCGCCCGTCGCGAACAATACTACCGTGTGTTGTCACTGCCCGCTGACCAGTTGTTGTGACCAAACAGAAATCAAGAGTCATGCTCATATATCACACAGGTCTTCAATGTCTTCGGCGAACATCAAACACGACACTCGCTTCTTTGACACGCATTTTCAATTCGTAAACGCGCATGAAAAATGTTCGCGCTTTATTTGTTCAATATTTTTACGGCGGCAGGCATAATCAATCATAAAAATTAAGCAGTTTGTTGCCGCTCGGCTAACAATAGCAGAATCATTACAATTAAACAGCATTAAACGAGATTTGCATTGCGAGATCAAACGGAAGCTTTTTACGCGTAAAGCACCACCTCAAGCAATATCGAATCGGGAAAAAAAAGGAAGAAATAAATACACACAAGTCAAGTTTGCAGCAGCTTTTATCAATTGTGGCACTCGCCGCTGCGGAGCAAAAGCATCAAAGCTTTTAACTCCTTTCATCCTTGCTCTATAACTATGTACATTTTTGTTAAACTCTCCCCGCGGGTAAAATTGTGAAGAGCCGCGGTTAAGTGCTGCATTTTCTCCAACATATTATGCGGAATATATGAATGTGCGCTCGGTGCATGGTAAAAAATGTTATTCCATTTTATTTACACCTTTGATCTTCGTCTCTTCGTGCACGGTGAATAGACGATCAGAGCCTACATCATTAACTTTGTGCGTTTTGCGTGCCGACGGCGGCGGTGGTTTCTCTAATAATTTGACAAGTGGTGGACGGGGGTGCGCGCGCTCTCGAGTAGTGCTCTGATCCTGCCGATTTGAATAGCGCCAGTCGCCCGACGGCGGCTCCGCATTTTCCGCGCGACAATTTTTTTATTCGGTTAGCAAGTGCATGGCAAAAGCAAACGCAACAGCAATTCGCATTATTTTGACACATGCAAAGCATCAACGTACTCGACTTTTTCTCTAATTTAGTCGAAGGATAATCCGGAGATTTCAATATGTTTGAAAGACAGATATTTTCGCAAGAGTTCCATTCAAGTGAAAATTTTAATGAATAATTATCCGGGCGCAGTATGCAATGGCAAATTGAAACTTACCTTTTTATTGATAAGTTGATTGCACAGAGAAGCGTTTCACTAAAGTCTTAAACGCACGCACAAGAACAATAAAAAATAAAACACTCAAGTCGGTTGCAAGCGCGGCAAAAAGATGTGTGTTTCCTCGGCTTTGAAGTTGCAACAAACAGGAAGAGAACAAAATCGGTGGAATGCGCGGCGGTGATAAATGGCGCGCACTCGAAGTTCCTGGCGCGTGATCACTGCTGATCACTGGACGAAGAAGAAGCGTTCATCCTTGAATCACGATGGCACGCACCGGAGGATTCCGGTTGATTTGGCGGTAATTACACGATAGATTGGCGACGGCGGCGACAGCGGCAGCGGCGAAGACGAAGGAATGCGCGCGACACACGTGGTGCTCGGTCGAGTGTGTGCACACTTGGTGGTGAGTGCCCACTACTCTCTCGTGTCGTGTCTTCTCGCGCGCCTAAATTGTTATCGTCGTATGGGACTCCGGTCGGTGGCGAGTGTGTGGCACTTGGACACGACGCAACTGTCGTACCATGCGAAGCGTGTGCAGGCAGAGACTGTCGTGTTCCGCACGGCGTATCTGTACTCAGCCGTGTAAGGGTGACTTGATCCTGAAATCCTTCGTAGGCGTGGTTCATAACTGCGCCACCTCCCAGAATTATAATTGAAGTGGGGCTTTTTTGGAATCAGCAGGATAACCACGCGCGCGCGTTGGTACATGTGTGAGCATCACTCGCAGCGTGCCCGCCAGGATGCGGCTATGTTGTACGTACAATACCTTTGCATTCGCATTCGACGAGTTCACACTCGCTCTACTACTACCTGGTAATCGATTGTTGATATCATCGCACTTTGCGTGCACGCTTCGGACATGAGTTGCTCTTTGTTGTTTTTTGGCGGCGGCCGCGATGCAAAAATTCGGCGCATTTGCACACATGTTGAGGTGGAGAGATGAAGATATCTCTCCATGCTTGGCGTTGGCGTTTTAGATTAATTCTAATCTTAATTTTACGATGCGAGCGGCGGGGCGTGGTAGGGAAATGGACGAGGAGAGCGCACTTCTTGCGCACGCCAAGGATGCGTCGATTGGAGTTCAGCGACGCCATTGTTTAGAGCGCGCGAAAGCGCTGCGACGGCGCACCAGCATCCGCCGCGCTCCCGGACTCGAATTCGCGGGCATTCACGTCGTGGCCACGGATCCTGCAACACGTCCGTGATCCTGAAACATCGTTTCGCACATTGCTGCCCTCAGGAGACAAAGAACAGTGCAGTTTTTTTCCGCCAATAAGTGTCAACGACATTTTCTCGCTGCTCTGCGTCGTCCGCATGTTAATAACTCATCGAAAACTAGTTTAACAAACTGAATTTCCAATAAAGAGTAGGAGGAATCATCTTGGCGACAGACGTGTATGTATGACCTGCATTCCGGAACCGAAACATTGACAAGGGACCGCAGACATTGGCTCATCGGTCCTTCTTTGATCCATCCGCCGAGCAAGAGCTTCTACTTGTGTATCTCTTGATCTTGAATCACCGACAAATTGGGTGCTCTCAACGCTAAACAAACATCAGAATGGTTCCATTATTAAATTTAGCATTTTCACGAAAGAAGGCAAATATTTGCGCGCGCATGTTTTGTGTATCCACTCGGGCCGAACGAGAAGCATACGCACACAATAGTGAAATAGGTTGGTTTCAAGTAGGAAGAAATAATTAGTGATAATAGCGGATCATTGCTGCAGCAGCCGGAAGTTGGGTATGTGCATTCATGCACCACGCGCAAATAAATAAACATTTGCACAGCGATGCGATGTGCAAGCGTCGGACACAATCAGCTTGTGTTCTGATTCTTCATCATCGTCTTCGTGTTCGTCGTCGTGGTCTTCTTGTTCGTTGTTGGCCAGTTGGCGTTCTTGTTTGAACTTCTTTGGGTTTCACCCGCGAAGAGATTCTAATCGGCAATCATAACGAGACGTTTATAAATGCATTCGCTATCAGCGCATCCACTGGGCGTTGTGCTCGCTTGTCGAGTTGTGGCCAGTGAAATGCACTCGTTGTCTCAATCAAGCGCAACGCGCGCGCAAAGAGGCGCCGCTCACGATGGATGTTTTCAATTAAAACAATTAATTAACCGCATCGATCTTTGCTTGCAGATAGCGGGAGAGCAGCACGTGTGTGTTTGCATTCGGCTGCTTCGCTCATTCATAAAACGCCGCCAATGTCACTCATTCGTCTGTGTGTCTTTTCAACATTTTGCAATTTTTATTAATCGCACAAAGTTTACAAAGTGTTTCGACTCGAATTATTCGCTCAATTCTTATCGGCCGTGCATATTTATTTAAATCGCGGATTATTATTTCAATTTCGATTAATTTTTTAAGTGGTACATTATTTAGTTTCTCATTTTCGTTTCGTGTAATTAACACATTTTTAGTTTGTTTCTCGCGAGCGTATTTTTTATTTGATTATTTCTACATGCTGCATCGCTGATACTGCAATGATCGATCACTTGAGTTATTCCAACACGCATAAGCGTTTATCGCTTTATACAGTCTAATTTCATATTCATGGAACAAACACACTTTAGCGATTGCCAAGCAAGGCAAGTCCTTCTTATAGAATTCCATTTTTTCCTTGCTCCTTTTTGCGCCCCGTCTCTCCTGGCGATTCGCATTTATTTTCGTATTTACATCTTTCCAGGCGGCGTTTAATTTATTACGGAATCTCGTGTCTCGCGGCTTGTGATATCCCATATTTTATCGCATGCCCGGCAATTGAATTTCAATTCGTTTCCTCATTGGTGCCCCGTTGGCGTTTCCGCTTTTCCTGTTTTCGTCTTTGCGCGTTGTTTTCTTCGCTTCCAACTTGTCGAATAATAAATTTGATGATGTTTGGTTACATCCCATTGTAATTAATATCTTGAATATTAAATCATTTTTGTTTTACATCTGGGGTGCAGAAAAAAAAAGATATGCAGAGTACTTAAAATGCGTGTCGTATGTTATTGAATTAAATCAAATAGTGAACTCATTTACATAGTCAGTTTTCTATATGCTATTCATGAGCGTGCGTTTAATTTGCTTTGCTGTGCAACGTGAAGGGGAAAAGTTTTGCGCGTTGTATAATAATATTGGGCATATTATATGAAACATCTATAATAGCATTTATAAAATCCATGAAGCTTACAACTGTAGGATCAAAACACCCTCATTCATCAGATGAATAGTCCATGATTCGTTACAAATATCTCTGAATAAAATGTGTGTGCGAGCGGGATGAGACGAGATGTGCGATTGCAATCGAGAGAAAAGTTTGCGCGCTGCCAGCATACGCGTGAGCGTTCTATGGGGGTTGCGACACCCCCGAGCCGTTGGCGATACAATGATGGTGCAATAGTCACCGCGAGAAGGCCAATTTTTGATTACGCAACCCACACGCACTATGCGTACGATTTTGTTGCAAGAACAATGCCTTTGGCAAGAAGAATAAAATTCATCCCTCTATTTTTTCTGCCTTTTTATTACCACAAGAATTTTATATTTTTAATCTTCAACAATTAATTCGTCTGTATATTGTTACAGGAATAGAGAATAGGGGAGGAAAGTCGAACAAGCAAAACGCCCAAAATTGAAGGTATAGTAAGACGTGAGTAGAGTATTTGTGAGTATGTGATATCCATACGCAGAAAGCGATTGTACAATGCAGAAGGGGACGGTATTGGTTTCATAGAGAGATAATGCGCCAGGAGATGATCCATCCTCTCGGCCCGTTTGGTTTCGTTGGTGCCAAAGTACGTTTTTTCTTCGCCGCGTTCTCATCGCAGAAGCTCGCTCGGCGTCTTTGAACTGGAGTATTTTCGTGTGTAAAGGGATGAAACTTTACGTTAAGCTAGAGAGAAAGAACTACGGTTTTACATTATGGGGATTACATGAGCGGCAGGTATCAGTCTCACTCGCTAGCTTCTCATCGCTAGATATTAGAGGTTTTCAAATATTGAAAAGATCGCTTGGTGGCTTATCATGACTTAAAGAACCACTTATACAGATTGTTTTCGGATTTGTTACCGTGTCCCTCCTGCATTGCTCTTGCGCGTTCTTTTGTGTTGAGTCTTATTGCTGGTAATAACAATTATCTTACTGGAAACAAGTTCAGCTATAATGACTTTTACTTATGCAATTATCAAAATCACATTAGAAGAAAAGAAGTTCTATTAGCGGGGGATACCCAATTAACGCTAGATAATTGTCAGTAGTTATTTTCGTACAGAGTACATTCACTTCTTTGGTCTTAGTATAAAAGTCAATTTTGATTCGTGTTTTATCCAGTTTAAGTTTTGTTTTTAAAAAATGGATTCCTGGGTAAGCACTTCTTCTAAGTACGTCTAAAATTATTTTAACAATTCATCTCTCTAGTTGCTTATCGTATTTGGTCTTGTGGCCATCACAAGCGCCCTTCCGCTTGATGAAGGATTCGTGAAACTTGATGAAGATAATATGGGCAATTATAAATTGTTGTACAGTACTGAAACCGCCACACGTGAAGAGCAAAGATACAAAGATGGTCATGTGATTGGTCGTTATTCTTACGTTGACCCTGAGGGTGTTAAACACGAAGTGAATTACGTTGCTGCGGCCGACCACGGTTTTGGTGCTGAAAGCAAAGATATCCCTCAGGAGGTTGAGGAAACCCCAGAAAATAAGATGGCTCGTCATGAGCATCTTAAGGTCTTGCACGCGGCCGAAGAAATGGATCCTCGTCCTGAGGAACCCGTGCCGGTACCTCATGTCCTTCCAATGTTGAGCGAATTGCCCAAATTCTCCGAGTTGCCGTATGGTTTCACGCCACCCCTTGATGATGACCATTTGCACGCGCGAGCCATGCTCCTGAAGGCGTACGCTGAGGCTTTAGGTCGTCTCGCTGAGGAATACAAACGTCACGTTTAAACGAGATTCAATTGCTTGATGAATTAGCTTAAAATTGTGATTCACTTCTAAATTCTGCATATTAATATGTGATGTAAATAAAAAATAAATATCGCTGACATTCGATATTGGGGCAAGTAAAGTGACAGCGCAAAGTTGTCAAGACAGGTGAAGAAGGCAGGTATCATATACGGAGTAGGTCTTCTCTTTAGCTCGTGGTATCTGCGTTAGAAATCAAACGCATACAACAAAATGTCAATAAGTTGGGCGGCACAAGCACAATGATTACAACGAGCAGAGAGCGCGCACGCTCAACGCAAGGAGCGAGTGAAGTTTGAGACGTGTTTGCTTCTCATCTTTTCGTATATTATTATTATTATTAACCCATCTCATGTGTCCGCTCATCTGATACAGAAAGGATTCGTTTACATTAAAGCCGATGCTGCATCCAACGAAAGAAAGAAACGAAGAAAAATACAAACAGCAAAAAAGTTGAGAGAATACCAGTATTAAAATATTTCTGATCGGAGCGCAGCACAAGTGAAAGAATTGGGCCAGTGTTTATTTTTCATATTTAAATTTAAAGAGGAGAAGTCCATTTTCAACACATTCACGTTGAATATCCAAAGCCTCGCAAGAAGAAAAACAAGTAAGTAAACTTTACTGCGTTACTTACCAACAACTTACCGCTGATGATGAATTCCGACATTCAAAAGTCCGCGTCTCCTTCATCTTCTTTGGCTTTCTGATCCTGAATGTTCAATAGATACGCGCAGCTACCGGACTGATGATGCTTTATTCTTCATTTTTTTCACTCTTCGTCATCATCATCATCAGCCGCAGAATCAACAAATACAGCACCAGCATTCACTCGCAGAGAGAGGCATTTATCAATTCTGCATTTCATTATGTGAATTATCTGAATGCGAAGAAGCTTTCTTCTTCTCCTTCTTCGACTTCTTCTTCTGCTTGTTATTGTTGCGGCTACTCGTACTTGGTCGATTATTGTGCTCATTGAAAATTACATGTCTATTCATTAACGGTGCCTGGCTGGCTTCTAATCGAAATTAAATATTCACCAACTCATTCCGATTAGTTTCAAGCAATTTATCAATACAAATCACCGCGTATTAGCAATTGTAGCTTGGTGGTTATCTTCAAGCAGTCATCGAATCTTTATCATCAGCATGCTCGCTGATGCAGCAGCGCGCACTCGCTAATTAAATTCAATCACACGAGTTCTCATCGCACGCTGGAAATTTGTCGGCGCATTTTCCACACACAAAACGCATTGTGATTTCGCCGGATTAACAATGCCATGTTTCATGTCGGTTGCAGCATCCACAGCAGGTTCACATTAGTGTTCTGTGCGCTTTTTTTAAGAAGTCGTCTTTGTAGAACGCCGCTTTTCTTGTGTGTGCGCGCGCGCAAAAGTCTACACGCATAATGGAAGTGCAAGAAATTGTTCCACACTTTGTGCGCACGTACAAAATGCATTGTGTTTTCTCGAATGTGAGAAAATATTTCGGGTGCATTCAGCGATACAGGTGGGGTGTTTATAACTCCTACGAATTAATATTTGGACAAGTGCAGAACAAACATATGCGTCTGATAGATTTGTAGAAAAGGGTTAGTTTTCTATAGGATTGAAGAAATCAAAGGCTATCAATATTTTCAATCAATTTCGGCCTTTCATATTTCAGGTCGTTGTTTCGTTGTTCTTCACCGCTGATTACAATGACATGTACGAGTGCGTAGAGACTTCTTGGACCACCAAAGCGTGTATGGGTCGACGGCAAATACGGCCAACAAACGCGTTGATCACTGCCAGCGATACGCTGATAGTCCACAATCATCCATCATCGTTCCGTTGCGTTCGCGTTCCGCAATAGGAGAGATAGAGTCTTTAATGAGCCGCCTCGATCAATTGTCTTACACTCAAACATCAGCCGACTATGACAACTTTTCATTTCTCATTAAGCCGCCATCGTAATAATTTTTAGTACGATCAAAAATTCTTACAAAACTTTGAAAATGCGACTAATTAGTTTACCTAGACGTTTTATTACGGGCGAGTTGTAGATGTAAATTATGAATTAAGAAATTAAATTAAATATGCGGCAGCCCCAATTGTTCTCTTGTACGGCAGTGCATATTTTAAGTGAAAGGCATCAGGAGACCCCTTATCAAGGCACATTAGACGTGGCCCGTCACGTCAAATCAGAAACGCGGGACGATGTGAGAATAAGAGTTGAATTCCTATATGCGTAACCTCCTCATGAATTTATTCAAAACCGCCTGCCTTCTGAAGGACGACGTGGCTGGCGTGCTGCTAAGCTCCCGGCATACACGCGCGCGTATCATATTTGTGTGTTGCGCTATATTATTAAACGGTAGCCGATGAACAATTTGGTTTCTGCGTGAGCGCACCGTTTCAAGCGCGGCCGCGGCCGGTCGGCGGTGTTGTGTCTACTCGCCAATGGCTACTTGATTACTGCCGCCGCAGGAGTCGCCCCACGAACAGGTAGTCCGCCAACCAGGCAACGCACCAACAACTGAACAATCCGTTCAGCCATGTGTGTTTTGTTTGTTATGCACAACTTCAAAAAGTGTGCTGTTGCTACTGCTCGTCTTTACGTCGCGCAAGGAGGTCCACTTTTCATTTTCACATCGTTGCATTTCCTTTCGTTCACCCGCTTTTTACTTTCGGCTTGAGTTATAACAATCGACGTTTATACTTTTCTCATTCTCTATTTTGTTTTCTAATAGGAGCTGTAATAATAATATTCATGTTGACCACACATTGTGATTCTTCATTCATGGAAAATTTTTTGTGTTCACGGTTTGCGCGTGTATAAAAAGTTTTAAGCAGATTGGCTATTAATAGATAGCACAAATTGATTTTAATTAACGCGTTTGCCATAATTGAAAATTAAAGACTAATACACTTTGAGATTCTTATTAGTTGCGCCCACATATGGAGCGCATGAAGTCATTTAGTTAGTACTTGTTAATTTTGCCTTCAATGCACAGTAAAATTCGGTTGAGCTATTAACTACATGCTAGTTGATATAAAATCTCTGAAAGTACAGCATAATTACTCGTGTTTGCCCTGTAGCAGCGCTTCGCTCTCTGTGCATTAGTTCAGCATGTGCATCTTCAATCATGTAGCAAA
Organism: Anaulacaspis nigra; assembly: GCA_030264675.1. Classification (NCBI taxonomy): domain Eukaryota; kingdom Metazoa; phylum Arthropoda; class Insecta; order Coleoptera; family Staphylinidae; genus Anaulacaspis; species Anaulacaspis nigra. Next base: position 35,045 of record JARJDV010012584.1, read on the forward strand.
CTATTTGCGCCACGAAGCGCATGATTACAACCAAGTGCGACCTCACATTTAGCATCGGCGTGTGTTCTTTAATGGAAATCAATCCGTCTATCTTTCTAACGAAGCCCCATCAGCGGCAGCGCCCATGTAAATCGCCTTTTTAGCTCCTCGCTCTCTTGGCACTCGTTGCGGTAAGCAGCTTATAATTCCGTGGAAAGCGTGTGTAATGTCATTTTCTTGCTACCGGTGTTAGAAGTGATTAGTAATCAGTAATAATAATCGCCACTTTGGCATTACGCTAAGAGTATGTTAGAGTATTGCTAATCGCCGCTTTGCATACGATTCGAAATTCAAATCTAAAGTTCTTACATAAGTCCTAAGGGTTTTTTTTTCAATTGCTTTTCACCATCCGGAGAGTTCCACGCATTCCATAATATGCTAGACAATCTGGCAACGTTTCATTCATTTTTCAAATAGGAGTACCTTTAATAAAAGACAAGTTTAAATGCCGGAGCAATTAATTTTCCAGTTGTTAATGGTGTCACTTTTTGTGAATGAAGTTTCAACATAGTTTCGGGGTTTTCCCGTGGTGCGTATTTGGATTTTCATTTGTTATAAGAAACATAAATTCCAAGTGTTGATGTCTTTTTTGCAAGAGAATGAACGCGCTACTATTCAGCTCTTCATTACACGCACGTCAAATAAAACTGTTCAAAGCGCCCGAAGCGTCCAACTGTCCAACACAGTGAACTGGTCAAGCTTCTTGCATTCAACGCGAATGCATCTACAAATTTGTACCTGCTTTCTAATTTCGTTATTGTTGTGCGCGTCCACCTTCTGCAAACATTGCGCACTTCATTATGGGACGACTTACATCATTGATGTCTTTATTGGTGACAATGCATTCGTTCGGCTTTCGGCGTGTCGCGCGCACGTAAATTTAAGCAAACAGGTAAACACACAAACACAATCTCTCCAAGAGTATCAATGCGATGCGCCGCTTTCATTCATGAATAGGGATAGATTTCAAGTGCGCATTTCAAGTATTTGTCGGCTTACGAAAACACCGCACAAAATTTGTTATTATGTTGTATACAAGAGGATAGTCAATGATGACGATATATCATTATTTCATCGCCGAGAGGTAAGCGCAGGAGGGTTTCTGTTCAATAGAATAAGTTGCGATTATTATGAGTATTATATTTATCTGCGCGTACTTTGAATAAAATCCCATTATGATGTAGGTGAGACCTCTGCCGTTGTTCAAGACTGTTATTCGGTTTTTAAATTCACGTTCAGTTCATTACAGAGTCATCTACTGAGTTTCTGGGGCGATTCTGCTTTCATTACAGGGCCCCCAACCCCTGCAGGGGTTGCTTTCTTTGTTTTCATTTTCTAAAAGAGCCCTATTCGATCCAAGTTCCATTCTTATCACCCCCTATTCACGTAGCGTTCTTCTTCCCACAATGATCGGATTTCAAAGTTTATGGATAGGAATCTGTATATTAAAATTTAACTATGTAATAAATAACACATTGTAAAGAACTTAAACATCTTTCTTCGCGAGAAAATATCTCTTGTAGTTGGGGAGATATTTGTGATAATGTACACCATTAATGCCAGGCAAGTTAACGATTCTAAACATCCAGCGCTAGAGCGCACTGTACGTGTGCTCTTCGATTAGTTTGGTAGCAAAATAATTATTAGTGTAGCGCGTTATTGATGAAGTCCTGCGACTCCTACACAAAGATAAAAGTACTGAGTACGGTTGTACTTGTGGCGGAAACGAATATTCAAAGTTTGCCTTGCTTATCTCCAGTAAACTTTGCACAACTTTCATGGAAATTTCAAAGCTATCTGCATTTTAAGCGCTAGTAAGCTATGGTATTTTCACTTTAATTTTATTATCTTTGATAGTAATATTTATATGATCACATCACGCTGTCTGAAACCGTGGGGACATTTTTAATAATAACACAAGTATGCATACGTTTTGAAAGAATATATTTGTTATTTTCAAAAGAAATTATTGTTGCATTAGAATTACAGTAGAGTGTTAATAAAATAAATACGTTTACAAATTGTATTATTCAATTACATTGGTCTTGTAATTGCATACGTGGTATCAGTTTGTTTGATTTGAGTACACTCTCTTTTCTTTCCAACTTCAAGATGCATAATATTTTCAGTTTACATTAGTTCAAAATCAATAAAGTTGCAATAACTTTAATTGAAGATTTACAAAGTTTAATAAGAAGATGTTATGTACAACGAGAATACAGTACGAAACAAGTTTAACGTAATTAATGAGTTAATACAAAAAAGGGCGTTATATTTATATACGTAGGAATGAACAAAACAAACAAACAATATCTTAACGTTTTGTGTATGACTAGTATTAATTTGATTGTTGTCGCGGCCACGCAATCTTCGCATCAATTCGCTTGTACGCCAACATCACATGTTTTCCTGGAGTACTCATAAAATCTTGCGGACAGTCGTTATCACCTAGCATTGTTTCTAAAATTCAATAACAATTAATATCGTCAAATCAACGACTCGTACAATAAACAATTACCTTCTCCGTCAACAAGTCGATAAAGTGCATAGTCTTGCGGGTTTGTTATCCTAGCTTTATGAGCAATTATTTTACAAACTTCCTTAGTTGTCATGTGTGGCCGAGCTGGCAATGTTTTTGTTAGTATTGAGCCATGCAATTCATCAGGAACAACGACTTTTAAAACCGACTGAAAAAATTAAAAATTATATAAAACAAAATCAAACGGTAGAATTAATACATACATCTGTTTTTGTTTGGTTATTGACATTTTCTTCGTTGCCCTCTTTGAAATTTTTAAGTACATGCACAGCAGATGAAAGAGTTGTTAAATAATAGCCGCCTTCGCCGGAAAGCAATGAGGGATGTAATAAGCCCCACATATATTCTGCCTCAATTTCAGCTGAAATAAACTTGGTTTTCACCAAAACCCAAACGAAGAGTGGTAAGAAATCATCAGCGCCCAAAGTAATAGTCCGTCCTGAACCTAATTGACTGGTTTTTACCTGATAACAAAAGAAAGAATATGTAAATATTGTTTATATAGTATTATCTTGTAAGTACTCACAGAGTTAAATATGGCAGCAATAGCAGCGAGTAAAAATTCCAATTTTTCCAAAGGCGAATCCGCGTTGCACAGTCTTATCAAATATTCTTCAATGGTCTTCAGCGCGGACTCTGATGGTAGCGAAATTTTCTGTTTAATTGCAAGCTCAGAAGCTGGCCGTGTATTAGCGTACTGGATATTATCTGCAAGCAATTTTATTGCTCCAGATTTTGAGTAATAATCGACGAATAATTTTTCCAAATGGCTTTTCAACGGTCGCACAACAAGTCTATGAAGTACACCCTCAAGAATGGCATCCAAATTTAGGAATTCAGTTGCTTTGAGCTAAAAAAGTTTGCGTAAACTATGCACTAAGTATGTTAGAAATATAATTAGTTACCTTATTACGTTCACGTTCAACTTCTTTGTCAAACTCCTTTTCACCATGCTTGACAAGATAATTCTTCATGCCAGACATGAATTGGCGCATATTGCGCATCACAATTTGCGGATTCGTTTCCTTTGAATCGCGTGTACACGCAATAAAATTGTCAATGTTCTGAGCGAACGTTGTCGTTTTATCCTGTGCCAAATCCAGTGCATAGTTGCGTATCGAAGAACCAACTGTTAATTTATCACCGTCTCGTGATGCATTTCGCAATGCATTGAGGCGAGGTGCACCTTAACAATAAACAATTAATTTAAATTTCATTCTTCATTACGGTTACATTAAATTACATTTGCATGCAATTCTTTTAAATGCACGCCGTACTGATTGCATACACTTTTTGCCTAAAAGAAGCGCACGTTTAAAACTTTGTTTTATGCGCTCCTTAAATCGCGCAAATTTGGACTTGCGAACTATCACCGCACACATTTTGAAGCGTAATACTCCAGTGACCAGACTCAAATAGATAAAGAGACATCAATTTGAAATATGTTAAACTGTTTAACTGGAGTTTGCTTTGTTTACATTTAATGATACCGCTTTAGAAATATTTCATAGGTTGATGAGTACAATGGCTGCATAACAATAGCAAATGAATCGCCCGTGGCACATGTGAAATTGGTTCCGTGAAATTCGACAAATTAACTTTGATTGGAATCCGGAAAATAATTTGAAGACATGAAGAGATAATCCAAAATCATTAACCGCGCAAAATTGGTTCATTTTAAATTTGCGTGTATTACACATAGCGCGCTCTAACGATGCTCGCGATAACTTGTATAAGCATTATCACGCACAAATGAATATAGGGCATTGAATTTCCAAGTGGTCCTGGAAGCAGCTTATACCAGTTACCGTGAGTGGTAGCAGGGTACGCTAGGCGTAATGCATCTGACAAAATTAAATATTTGTTACGAAGGAAACTTGTAATTTCAGTGTCAGGTCAAAATTTCCTTAAATAATTCGATCTTGTAAAATATGGATGCTGAAGGAAAATAAAACTTTTGAATACTTACAAAGCAATGGATCCAAACGGTCCTTAAAACTTTTTGCGCGGTTAATAGATGCGACCTTTTGTGGTGGTTGAAAGGGATTGAAAGTTTCGCACAAACTGTCATCCGTCTAGAAGAAAATGGGTTTACATTTAGTACAAAGTAAATGCAATTCGCAGGAAAATCTAGTATATTACCTCAGTGGAAACGCCACGATTCATTTCGTTCCATGGTTCGGAAAACTCAGTCAACTCGCTGATTTCCGAGGGTGGCGCCCTGGGAATTCTTTTGTCGTCAACGTTGTCGTAAGCAGACATTCGACACATATCATCGTCGGTCGTCGTGGACATATCAGTAGATTGCCTAGAAATTTTTGATTTATTGGAAGTTATAGATTTTTGCGTGAACGCGCGCACCTTTTCAAAATCATTTCGTGCAACGCAAGGCGTTCATTGTCGCCCGGTGAAAATTGCGTTATTGGCAAGTTTGGAATAGTTGCTGGCCAGTCCGAGTCGTAATCCGCATCGCTCGACTCCATATTTATATCTTGGTCATTTCCTAAAAATAGCCGGGACGTAAATACGCGTCTGTTATGCGCTCAGCGTGTTTTGCGAAATTTACCCATGAATTTCCATCCGTTATCCAGTTGCCAAGTATCATTGATCCTGGACTTGACGATCGGTGGCATAATCGGCTTGACTTCAGGCCGTTTCAGCTGCGACGAAATCAGACGCTGTTTTGGGCTCAGGTTGTCCACCGAGGAGGAAATCTCTGCAAGGAAAAGAAGCGTAAATTTCCACACCTTTCATCATAGCGCACTGGAAGCTTTTCCTTCCAGTAACGTAGTGTAGTCAAAATCTGAGGGGACTTTATATATTCTCAGCATAAAGACCGTGGATGCTCTCAAGTGTTTACCGTTAAAATCAGACGATTCTATCCGCTCGAGTCCAGCGCCGAGCGCCGCGTGTGAATGCAAAGCAGGCGGATTCGAATGCCTTTGCTGAATGGGGAGCGGATTTCGGTTGAATAATCTGCGAGGGACCGCTTGGGATAGTGAGTCGGCGGGCTCCGCATAAAACGGACTTCCTTGCTTTGGCGATTGCGTCTCGCCCAATGCATCGGGTGATTGCATGTTCTGATGATGCAAACTACCCTGACTGCTCTGATTATTATTGTTGCTCGGCTGTGGCGTGCTGCAGCTACTATTCAACGAAAGCGAATTGCTTATAGACGACTCAGTCGGACTGAGCACATTGTTGTTATTCACTGCGATGACATGCTGGAGAAGATCCGGAGAGTTGAAATTACTCCCGGCGCCGCCGCCGCCGTTATGATGATTCTGCTTCGACTTGAACGTGTTGCCTTCATTTGTCCACACGTCTTCGTAATCGCTAAATTTATCGCCCACAGCACTGCGATAGTATACCGTGGGCGATTCCAGTATGTCAGACTCCTGATAGTGCTTTGAGGTCTTATGCTTCCGCCGACTTTGCCGTGCTGATGTTTTCGTGGCTGGCAGGGGTGAGAGAGTATCCGGCGAGAGCAAACTGCTCAGATCCGAGTTGGGTGATAGCACGGAACCACTGGGCGATAAAACCTGCTCAGGTGCGTTCGGGCGACGTAGGCTGCCCTTCGAGGACATCGTTGACGTTTGTCCTTCCGGCGACATCCGTTTCGGGTCACACAATGGATCTGTTGGTATAATAGGCGTACTCGCGTCGCTTTTGATGCTGTTGTTGTTGTTATTCCCGTTGTTGGCATTCACCGAAAACGTGAATGTCGTTGTGACCGTGATATTGTTCTGGGGTGTTGTCGGCTTGGACCATCGAGGCGGCGGAGGAGGCGGCTGTTTCACTAATTCGTTCCGAAACGACGGGATGCTCTTGAGATCAGACTTTTGTTGGTTGCATTCGACCGGATCGTTTCGGTTGAGTAGGTTCAGGGTGTTGGGGCGCGTCGGGCGCGCTTGGTTTGCCGCGTCCTTCGGCGGGACTGGTGTAGATGGTTCGGCCGCTTTGAACGTGCTCATCAGCGGGTTGAGATTAAGCACTAAATCCGCGTCGGGACTAGACGCAGTCGACGGCGGCGGACTGTACCGCCAAAATTCCTGGCCAAGCAAAGCTAGCGAGGATAATTGTTGCCTGCTCTTCGCTTCACGGATTGCTTTCGGCAAGATCAGCTGCACGGGCAATTCGTCGCAGCAATTCGCGTAATGGGCTATAAGTGCCGGCATATTATCGAAGCGATTCTCGCTTGTCTCCAAACCGAGGCGACCTTCAGTCGATTGAATTAGATAATGCTCAATGTAAGGACCCTTATCGGGTGGTAATCGCACGGAAAGCGCCATCGTATCCGACTGCGATGATTGTCGCACGACGAAGCAGCCCTCCTCTTTGCCCTGCAGCAGATGGAATGCGCCCGCTCGCTGTATGCCCGGCAGAAACCAGATGGGATGCGAGCGTATCAAGCGCTCCACAAGCCCGATATCACACGCGGCTCCGTAGCCTGTAAAAGCATCAACATCAGTTGCAACTCCAGTTAATTGTCGCGTTAATTCAATACCAGTGTCGCCGCTGTCTTCGCTGCCGGCATCCGAGCCGCCGTTCGACGAAATCAACGACTCCCGCGAGGGAGACCGCGACGGCGGATTGGGCAAATCGAACGGATTCCGGCATTCCTGAGGTGTCGGCGACGGCAGGCCGGGACTTCGACTGTATCGGTCGCTGAACCCCTGAAAATGCGGCTCCAGGAATTGATCGCTCCTATAAAACAAACAGGAATGCAACACATTAATAACCAATGCCATATACGGGTTGCTTGATCTGCGACTAAACTTAAACTTCATAGAATGTCGCCGCGTCAATTGCACTCAATCAGCAGTTTAGCAACTTTATCATTACTCAATTCCGATGAAATCCGCAACTGCAATTGATTGCATAGTTAAATCGTTTACCACCGAGCACAAAGTAGGAATAGGAAGCAAACCCTTCCATGTCGCTAATTGCTATCTGTCAAGTGCAACCAACTGCAAGCAAAACCGCTCGCTGGAAATCTGAGCGACCGTAACTGTTTCGCCGACTATTAATAGCATTAAGTGCAATTGCGTTTGGCATTTTAATTAAATAACTTCACTGGGATTCAATATGATTCGGCGACATGAATCTTAATTGATTGCAAGCAAGTGCGCCCACTGTTCCACTGTTCTACCCGTTGAGTTATTATCCCATTTGCCGATAGTTCGGCGAAATGAAATCATGCACTTATCTATCAATGAATACCAGATTGATAAAAGTCGTGCCTCACAAATTTTCACGCTCGATGAGCAATGAACTTGTACGACGCATTTTTCTTTAGTGTTTAAACTGCTCCCCCAGCCCGGGGAAAGAAAGGGACAGTTTTAGGTGGAGATGCAGCCTGCAGCAATAGCATTCAGTCACTCCATTCCCATTGCCATAATGCGGGATGATTCAGGGACAATAGAGACGCCATGGCAACCCCAATAAATCCGGGCTGACGCTGCAGTGCGCGTGCATGCCAGGCGCGTGCGGTGTTCCGCTTCTTCCGAATTTCTTCCTTGCTGATGTTGCGAGTGTGTATTGCGAATGCAAGAATTGCTTGCACGCTATAACGAACATTGAGAAACTTTCTTCGCCTGCAACTTTCTCATTAGCTGTCGTCTTGATTCGATCTTTTTTCGCATAATTTTTCCTGCATTGCATAGTAATGTTTATTCAGTTGCGCTCCGTAAACATCGAATACAACTCACGCTTTCGGGGTAGAGTGTAACAGATTTACTGCATATTAGCAAAGTTATTATTAATTATCATCTAACAAGCGGGTAACTTCTAAGCGCATAATGGATTCGGAGCGCATCAACACTTAGCCCAATTGTGTTGGGAGCGCGTTGAGCGTTGATGCTGTACTCCAAACAGGCTACACAGTTGCAATCCGTGTTAATCCCAGAATAATTTCGGGCGCACAGCATGCTGCTTTATGATATCAAATTGTCGCCTTCAACAACAGTCTCTCGGCATTCTTTGTTTGCCACTCCGTATTAGTTTAATTAATTTCAAATTTTCACATAACAATTAAACATTCCCTTCGTCAGAAGATAGATTAGACTCGCACTAAAGGGCCTGATGAGTAAAACAACTGGGAAATTTTGCGTGGTTTAGCCATCATCATCAGTCATAATTACAAATGAAAGGTAACAAACCCTGTGCGCAGAAATTGAAACGAATTCGCATGTGTAGCAAATGCACATATTTTGTATTAGGGCACGCGAAGGGCTTACGAAATTACACGTAAATCAAACAACGATGCATTGCGCTTCCGGCTTGCTTCGTTCGTGCTTGAATAGAGACTGAGGATTAGCAACTTCCGGAATACACTCGTGCAATGCGCGCATTCCTAATATGTTTTATGGACGGATAAAAGCTTTGTGATGTACTATTAAACTATTACGAGAGCGAGCGCAGCCTGCGGGAACATGCAGGATGGAAGCGAGAATTCCGGAATGCAGCAGTACTGAATGCCATCATGAAACATTTAAACTTAGTCCAAAATATATGATTGTACATACAATGGGAAGTAATGAAATTCGCATTTCGGCTGATTATTATAAACCGATAATATTATGCGCAGTGAATGCCATTTCCGGTTAAAACGTAGCCATACGTAATTCAAAATTTAATCGCATAATGCGGTTAAGTGAAAACAACAACGCGCCAGCATTTGTAACATAAAATTCATCATACTCCATGGGTGTTTGTATATTGTGAGTCGAACAAATGTCTCTAAAACTCAAGCGCAGACGACTTGCTGCGAATAATAAAGCATAACATGCAAGAGTCACCTGCTCTTGAACGCGAACCAGAGCAGAGCAAAGAGCTGAATGGCAGTGAAAAGCGTGGCGCATTTCCTGCAAATTGCATTATTTTAACTTTACGCCAGCAGCAGGCAAAGAACGCGAGAGACTGACTCATTGCACTAGCATGCAGTGTGAGCAGTGCGCTTGAATGTATGCTTTTTGACTTTTAGCGTTGTTGCATGTTTCTAACTGCGTCAAAAGTGCACATTCTCCATGCAGAAATTCAAATTGAAATTGCTTGAAATGAGGCGTGTTTGCTCCTTTAGTGTATGAACAAAGAAACAAGGTCGGACTTTTATTAATAATACTATTTATTTTAATATTTTTTAACAAACCAGACGTGACAAACAGGGCATTATGGATACCACACTAATTCACAGATTGCGAACCTGTTTATCAAGAGTTTATCAGCTAGCAGGAAACAAATGGAAAACTTCATTAAACCTGGATTATTCGCATAATTCTGGCGCGAAATGCAATAATGCTACGCGTGCAGCAACCGCAGAGACGATTTACACGTACGTTCAACATATGCGAATGCGAAATGCGAAATTCAATAATAAAATCGGGATTAAAACGTGTGTGCATCTGAGCAAGCAAATGCGCGTATTCACCCTTTTGCAGTTTAGCGCATTTTTAATCAGATTTTCATTCAATTTTCATAATTGTTCTCATCGCCCCCCACGAAAATAATTCGAAACAATGCGATTTGTTTCTAGTCGGTGCTTTCATTTCCGGGTAGCGGCCGTTTATCTCGAAATCTTTTCTACTCTTTTTTCGTGTTTCTCCATGTGTTGCATCCCCTTGCATTGCGGGTGGTATTTCGCAATTAAAATTCCAAGCGTGCACACTAATTTTGAATGCACCGCGGACCCAAAAAAGCGCAAATGTGCAATAGTGGAATGTTTACGCGCTGAAAAATTGCATTCACATAGCGCGCATCGATAAAATAAACTTGCATCCGATGAGTGCATGCGCAATATGCGGAAATGCATCTATCGCACCGTATGTGCTCTTGTTGTGTTTGCCAACAAATCGAGCTGCAGGGGCGGTAAAATTAGTGGATTTAATTATATTTTCAGTATGCGTTGAGCGTACTATTCGAACAAATCGAGTTCCACTCTGGCTGCATTCGCGCATTATGGCTGCTGCTGCTGCTCCTATTTGCATTTGAACAATTGCGTCGCCGCTGCAGTCGAATCGCAAGAGTTGACTTCGTCTTTGTTCTCTGCATTGTTCGAATTCAAAGTGTGCGGAGGCATTGAGTAAATGTATGCGCAGCACGATTGCTCGCTCGTAATGAATAGCGCCAACGAGCTGTACAAATCGCTTTTATTTTCTATTGCAAATTAAAACATAAATTTCCCATTCGTGCGCGCGCGCTTTTTTTAACTTCCACGCACTGTGAGCGTGCGATCTCCATCTTTGATGTCAATATCATCCAGCAGTTAAATGGCAATTCACATACCACATACATGCATAGAAAGTTGGGTTGCAAAATTGAGCATTGTTGATAAACAACACGAGTAATAATGAGTAAAACATTAATCGACATTGCGCACGCATAAAGGCACAAGACATACATTGAGCCAATTAAGCTCAATTAAAACAAACAGCAATAAATTTAACCGTCAACCATAAAGCATGTTCACATTTTCTTCATTGGTCGTGTTTACAAACGCATAAAACATTCTTCGTCTTTTTTATTATTTCGTTTGGTTTCACTTCATAAGTTGTACAGTTTCTTTAATGTGTTCAGTCCTGCAATTTCATCATGCGGCGAAATTGGATGTCATAAGTGTGCGCACACCACGGCTGTCAAATACATTTTCGAATACATTGTGTCAAACGCACACACATATTGAATTTTTTCCGTTCTTCTCTCGTGGTTGTATATGCAGGACTAAAAGCATTGCAAAATTTGAACGCATTGGATGCGCGCCAAGAATACACGGAAAAATGAACGAAAGGCAAACAGCAGCGCACACAGCATAGTAATCTTCTCCATCCTTGGCTTCTTCTTCGCGCAGAGTGACAAACTATATTTTACTTTTTCATTTCATTCGCGAGGACGTTCACGCGGTGCGCACCTCGCATCGTGCAAAGAGATGAAATGCCAACGCAAATATCTAATAACATTTTTGTATGCATCCGACGCGCGCGTTTATATTCGGTACTGTTCTATTCGGTTCTCTTGCGCTCCGCGCCTTTCACGCAGTGACAATTTATCTGCATGCATAATTCACGCATGCACACATTCATCCAGACGCCAACAACCAAAAAAACTTTCTACGCCCGCTGAAAACTTGACAATGTCAAAAACGCAGCCACATTTGCTTCAGACTTTAGCAATTTAGCATCAAAAGAGGTGAAGAAATATTCATATTCGCGAATGGAAATGTTCCTGTTTTCTTGCTAGGTGGTGAAGTAAATGGAGAAGAAAATTTAGCAGTTTCATGGAAATCGTATCGGAATATTGCGGTTGTAATGCGAAAAAAAAACTTAGAGCGCATTTGAAACGTGAAACTGCGCAAAGTACTAAAAAATTCTTATTGAATTTCTTGTGTGCAACTCGAAACCGCTTTCACTTTCAACGGTCGCTTCATTATTTATTTTACTATCTCTCCTTAGAGATACTTATCTTCTCTAATGTGAAATTTACACTCAAAATTGGATTGAATATTTCGAATTCCATGCTACTGAATGCATTTATTCAAATTCCCAAACTGAGTTGGTTACCTATGATGTTTTCATTCTATTCCAGTTTGTTTGTTTTTGACATTGATGACATTTGCCGGATTGTGAACGATGTGTGGAAGCCAACCAATCACGATTCATTTGTTGTGCGCCCTCGAGACAATAAAAAATGTTATTAACGTACGCACATCGGCCATTATTGACGCGCAATCGGCTAATACCAATTGATTTATGAAACGGCAAAAGCAGAAATTATAATCCTGTTCCGCGTTCTGCACTCCTGTGCTTCCCTGTCTGTTGTTGTTGTTGTTGTATCATCGCTGGCTGTGGCTGTCTGGTTAATAGCCCAATGTGCATTGGGTAGTGATATAATGGAGATGAACAAAGGGATGCACGCGCCAGTGCTTTTCCACTCTTGTCTCTTTTTTAAAAATACGTTTTTCGTTGTTTGCATCCCCGAAACAGAAAAGGGAAGCAGGCTACAATTCCCTATGGAGTGCGAGTAGCTTTTAAAATATTAACCGCAAAGTCTGCGCTGCTTACGAATACTTTTTTAAAAAGTGTACAAGTCTAATAAGGTAGTAAATATTAATTCCCCGCTTTTGATGTCAAATTAATTCATACACTTTTATATGATGAAGCAAAGTTTAAACAAGTTTTCGTACATGTATATTCCGGGCTGCTTGCAGAAGACGTGTACGTGTATTTGTATTAGCTCGACATGCACTCAGTCGACGCGTGCAAAACGGAAAGCTGAGCTAAGCCGTCAGCTGAAAGGACCGTGACTGAAAGCTGATGCCTGCTGCATTGAAGCATCAGCAGGACACACTGGGCGAGCAGTAGTAGATATTGGGGAAAAACCCTCTGCTGTCTGCTGATTTTAAGCTTACCGAGCGAACAGCGCAAGTTGCATGTGGTTTTAGTTGCTTTAACACGCTCACTGAATAAATACCTGATAAAATCAATAAAGTCACACGATATTTGCAAGCACTGTGATTTCAACGAGGAGGAGCAGGACAAGTGAAATTTACACTGGGTGCTTATTCGATTCAGAAAAAGTACAAACGAAGTGAAATTGATTGGAAAAAGTACAAGTTTGTTCTGATGCTTGCTTTTCGTTCCATCTGTAATCGTTTTATTCTTTTCGTCGCGCTCGTACTTCCTCCTTTAAATTTATCTCTACGATTGTCTATCGGGATTTTCCACATTTCCACACATGTTTTGTCTTTCGCCGAAATGCACGAGGAATGTACAATTGAATTAACGCGAATTGGAAATGCGTTCTTCCAATGACTGGCTCGCGCGTTCGCTACGAGCAATCGAAGCAACGTAAAATTTCAATTACTTTTCCGGTTTGTCCGGGGGATTCGAGATTAAATTGCGCGCTATTTACAAGCGAGCAGCGCGGCAATAGATAATACGGTAAATTGAATATGAAACTTGATACCGCACGAGTTTAATGAAAACCCAACTAACTGCAAACGAACGCACGAAATCTAATCAGCAATCTCAATTTTCTTTCAGCCTTCGAGAGTTGCGCGCGTTTTGTCAGTGGAAACCTCAAAAGGCTGAAGGGCACGCCGCGCGTTTTTGCATTTTTCTGCATTTGCATTTCATTTCAGCGCTCGTAAAATAAAATAGAGTCATCAAGGGGTCGTTAAGCGTGCATTTTGTGGTCACATTAGATGATAATGTAATATCACTCACAATGTACGAGAATCAGGCAGAGGAAAAACGTTTAACTTTTTAGCTGCATTTTTGCGCTCGGTTATATGAAGCTTATCGCAAGATTTTCGCTACATTAATTTTGATGCATTTAGGGCTCGTAACCAAAAACTTTTCAAAGGTTTCTTAGACGCATAAGAAACACTAAAAAAGAAAAGATTATTTTTAATAAAGAACAGGAGGTGCAAAGGACATGTGTGTAAATTAATATTGACTTTGACTCGATACACGAAGCGTACTCTAAATAATTACTCCGAGTATTAATTACTGATTGCAATATTATTTAATTACTTGTACAGCCGCATGTTAACTAATTGGACACAATATTGATTGCCATCCAGTTGCCGGAGTGCACACTCCGGGATGACATTTAATGTCTCTAGCAGATATTCAAATTACCCGAATTATAATTGCATATGCAATTGCACAAATTAAATGACCAGAATTACAGTAAGTAATCAACTGCCGGCCAAGACCGAGAGTTTAATGGATAATTTTCATAATTATTAGGAAATGAAAGCAGTTAAAATAGTTTGAATGAAATGTGTTAATGTCTTTGTTACAGGCGATGAGAACGAGTGCCTGGAAGAAGCGATAAAAGCTGGGGGCGGCATGTCACCAAGGCAACGAAATCAAATTATATCCAAAACGCTAGCGTAGCATGGATGGATATTATATGGATAATAAAATTACATTGTCGTTTGATGTAAGTAAAATATTAGCATGATCTAATTAGCTCTTTTAAAATGCGTACACGAATTCGTTGGGGGGAACGAAATGCGGCAGCCAGATTATTATTTCGCGCAAAATACTAATGAGCAATTAGTATTTACCCACTTAAATTATGGGAGTGAGAGAAGTACTTAGGTTACTTGAAATTAATCTTTGCACCGCGTGCTTCGTGCGCAATAGAAACACGAAAACGAAACAGCAAAACAAATCTGCCCAATTTGAACTCCGTTCGCGTATAAAATATGATCCAATTAATGTCTACTTCTCCGCGCTGTAATTGCAGCGCGATAAATCAACAAATGCAATTTATTTACGATTTATTTATTGGCATTATTGCGCCGGATCGTTCGTTTGACTTTTCGAATTTTGTTAAGCGGCCCTCTGTTTATGTGCTGATAAATTGTTTGCAAATGTGGTGATATCCAAACAAAAGGCAAAGTGAAAAGTGATATTACGAGTCAAGTTTCGTCAAGAGTTCTTTCAAGGACATTTTGTGCAGCCTGCGCATCTAATGCACCCTTCTCTCAGGCGCGTCAGGACGAAATGAAAGCCTTAAACAGTAGAGGGAACAAAATAAACGAAAACAAATTTGTGTGTGTCCCCGAGACGAGTCGGAAAAGTGCACGAAGGTTATTTATCATTCCATCATGTGCTGTCCGTTTGCGTTCGCCCTGATGCATGCACGTTTGTTGCATCCAGAATTCAGTGATGGGGAAAATCAATAAAATCGCTTACGCCGTCGCACAATCGTGATTATCTTTGAATGGGTCATTACTGACACCCTCAAATCTGCACATTACTGATAACATTCAGCTGAAATAACACACGCACTTGGATATCACTAAAAATCGGATATGTATTTCCTGAGATTTCGATCTTTATTCTGCTCTTGCTCCTTGCTGCTATTTTCGCTACCTACAAGCTCATAGATCAAGTCGTATCCTGGCTTGAGTGCGAGTATCCTTCGTCTTCGTCTGGGGCAAGACAAATAGAAATGATAAATTTCACCAATCACATATGATGCAGCCCGTATTTGTTTTGATCCACTTTTCAAATCTATATTTTCCTGTTTTTCCCCCAAGTCTCGCAAGTTTTCCCGACACATACAAGTAGTCGTATGTCATATATTATGTTCCACAGTAGATCCTTTTTCACACAAAGGAAATATGAATATTTTTCTCACTCTTTCCGACTTCTAAGACTCAGGTTGACTAGTCAAAGTGTCCTTTCATATTTCACTTTCTACGGGTCGGCTTCAATGAAAATATATGAGGCAAAAATGAAAAATATACTTGCACCTAATCAAATGACATGCTATAAATTTAGATATGTACTTCTATCGAGCGCTGAATTTAAATTTCAGCCATGGCATTTACCTTGGTTTAAAATGTCCCAATTCCCCGTAGCGTTTAAACGTAGTGATTTGCGGTGTGGTTACCGTTGACGAAGGCGTCCCGCACCAACTGCGCCGTTTGTTGTCGATGACAACGGTCGTGCCCGTCACAGGACTCAGGCACAAGCTGGCGCGATTCCTGGGTATTCCCGTATTGTTGTTCGGGCTACGCAGGCCGTTATCCAGCGTTTCCGGCAGCATTCCGACGACTGACTATTATTCCCTGCTCGTCACAATATACAAAACCGCGAAGGCGCGCGCGAGCGTTATTGACGAACGTCTCCTCCTGCTTTGCACATCACACATCCATGGTATCACCACTCCTCATTCGAAATTAGCAATGCGAACTTCTTTGATGTCGTCCCTTGTAATTTCCGGTTCTTCGTTGTGGCCGGCGCGAATAGTAGTGTTGCACAAGGAGGGGAAGAAAATTCAACATCAATAATTAGATATTCTTTGAACGTGACTGTATCAAAGACGAAAATAATTCTTGAGCGAACCAACTTTTTATACAGCGATAGGTTACTCTTCAATTTAGCGACAAGTAAATATGGAGAGAGAGAGCTAATTAAGTTGAAGAACTTGGGCGAGATTTACTTAAACCCACAAAAGGTTTTGGAGAGTAAAATAGCATATGTAGTTAATTCGCAAAGACACATTCACCATTCTCAGCTTGAGTCTTCTAAGTCGTGCACACTAGCGACACAACAGGCTAATAATTCACTTTGCAGACTGCTCACATAGTTATGGATTTAATTATAATAGCACGGGTGTAACTCACTTGAACTGTGAGCATAGTAGAGAGCTACTACTTACTTATTATTTGTACACGGTGAGAGGGTGAATCTGCGTGATGCGAGTACAAACAAAGTAACAGTTTGTAACTCTGAGAACTTTATTAATATTACCGAATAAGTTACAAACAACGCACGTATTGTGATTTACTTCTGTTGTACACAACTTGATTTTAAAATATCTGATTACTGCCGCATAATATATTTAAAACAAAGGGTAGTTTTTTTAGAAAGAGAAAAAATAGTGAATTACACCATAATTCTCGGTTAGTTGAGATAAAAATATATTGATGTTTATAGCATATGTTTCGTTCCCTAAACGGTAATCTTTCTCCTGTTTTTCCAGGCGTTTTATTGTGGCTCTTTTCCGACTTTTTTCAGCGCGAGCAGTGGCCTGATAAAAAGTTAATACCGTGCGCACATTAATAACAATCGAATATCTCGTTATGTGCCCCGTTATTCGAAGCCAATCGGCAATAAGTTTTGATTTGTTTCGGAGCCTTTCTAAACTCTATACAGCCGCAGTAGTCAGACTGGCACATTTGATGTAGGGAAACGCTATGTGTATGATGCGCGAAGAATAGAGAAAAACTAGCTGTATTTTGATTAAAGTATATTATGAAATTGACTTGCATAAACAACGGTAATCAAAGAGTACAGCACGCGATGAAACGAAATCGTATGAGACGCGAAATGAACTTGGCGAACATGAAATTTCGAAAATTGCGCCCGAACTCAACTCGTCTGAAATTCGCTTTGATTTATGCACTCGCAAACGTCCTGAATACAAATCCCGGAAGGCTGCGTCACGATTGTGAAGCGTATGCCAATTGAGTTTATATTAAATCTACACCAGAATGTCGTCTAACAGTCTAACGCGCGCAAATACTAAAACGACTAAACGAAGAAGACGAAGGCAGAGAGACCGACATGAAGTCGTCTGCGAATTTTTACATTCTGTTTTATATTCAACGCTTCGCCACGCAATGCGAATAAGTTTGCGTTGTTGTTTAGCGTAGCATTCCGCATAGTTTTCTGGGCGAAAAATAAATGCGTTATTTATTTGGCGCTCTTAAAAGTCTTCGTTAATATAAAACGCGTGATAAAGATAGCGAAAAATAAGGAAAGAGCAGGCGCACATTCGCGACGAGTGAATTATGATCTAAGAATGGAAGAATAATGCGCGAGGGGTGCATGTGCAATATTTCCAGGACGAGTAACCCTATTCGAGGGATGAAGAAGCCACCCGACGACGACTGGGACGCAAATATTCGCTTTTTGTCATTTAAATATCGCCTTTGGACGTGTGAAAACGTATTCTTTTCCAGTAGACGCGCAGAAGCAATTTGAAAATTTGAATTTCTTTTCAGGACAATAATCGAAAATTTATTGTGTATAAATCAATACACGAGCTTTTATAAATCCTTCGACACAAGGCAAGCAACCTACATACAACTGTTAATAAATTTTCCAGGCACATGGAAAATGTTATACTATTATTTTATGAGGTCACATCACGTATTTTCGAAATACAACAAGTACGAACCGCGAAAGGGCATTGAACTGCCGAAAAATCGAACTAAAAGTGCGCGTTGTTATTATTTCGTCCGATAATAATAGTGTTACTTTATTACGCGTTCCAAAAATATCAATAATCCGTGTTTAATGCATGTTTCCTCTCTAAATTCCGAAATAAATTATGCGCTGAATAAATGTCCATAGAAAATAAAATTATGTGGTATAATTACACGCAACGTGAAGCAATTAAAAGTGAGTTAAATAAGTTTCGTTAAAACATGGTGAAAACTATCATCGCAGCGAAATGAGCGAGAAAATTGTACGTGGATCAAGCTCTTAGTTTGTCGTAACGTGTTTATTACTTGTAAGTATTTAAGAAATTAAGGAACATAATAATTGTGGCCCATGATTACGTTTTAAGTGCAACTCTTTTACGTCGACTGAAAATCGGTGAAAGTATTTTTGAAACTCCATGCTCGTAGCGATTTACAATGTAAATGATATCTGGTCGCGTTTGTTATTGCCTTTTTTAATTGAGCGCGTTTTTACTTGGTTTACTGAACCGGTAACTGAGTCACAACCGCACAGCACAACACGCGAGAGACCACAAATAAATCAAGTAAAAAAAAACGACAAGAAGTACGATTTCTGCGCCATACATTTGTGGTTTGTGTACGCGCAAATTACATTTTTATACATCTTACTCGCAAACTTAATTAGCAGGCTAATAAGTGAGATTATTCAATTTACATTTTAAAACGCATCTTTAGCGATTGGAATTGCAGATGGTATTGAACGAATGGTGGCGTGTTGAAAATTCGTGCTCTATCACGATCTCCTCTCTACTCGTAAGCTATGATATTAGCATATACATAAAAACGCATAGGAAAAGTTAATGAACCTTAATGGGCTAGTTTGAAACTTATTTTATGCTAAAAAACGAAGCTTTCATAATTACGTTTGCGCACTTTTATGACAAGCGCGATGCTCGCGAAGACGTCTAGTACATACATGTCCTTTTATACAACTAGTTAACACAAAAATATTAACGAAACGTAATTTGACGCTGAGACAGCCGTAAATTTTACAGCCCGCGTGCGTATTTTCAGGAGATGCAGTTTGCAGCACGCTCTCTTTTATTATCACCGCACGATTCTCATATGATGCGCGACGTTAATGTGGCATCATCGCACATGATTATTAAATACTCTTAGAATGCGTTAAGCTGCCGTGAAATAATATTATGTTAATAGCTTTGCGCAATGTTCAAACGATGCTCAAACGCAGGCAATTGCAAATTGCGGAGATGGCTTTTAGCCATGAATATTTTTATTCTGCAATTTAATTTAATATTTTTCCATTTTTCAATTGCTTTTTAATACGACAAAAATCAATGGCTATTGAATTAATAAAATTTAATCTCGCAATTAGTGAGAGCGCATGCAAGGCTGTGTTTTTCAGTCGTATACAGCTAATTATCTCTAATTTGTGTTTGTAAATATATTTACGAGCCGGTAGACTAACGAGCGGAAAACGTGCGTGGATTAAAACAGCGCCAATTAAATCCCCGGCAATATTCGATTACCAATCAACCAAATCAGCCAAATTTTACGGCCGTCCAAATTTATATATGATGAGCACTAAAATAATTGCTTCCTGCACTAATGAGTCATTTAATCTATAATTATCCTAGATGTTTTCAGATGCTAAATGTGCAATCAGAATTAAAACAAACACATATCTTGCGTATTATTAAATATTCGCACAATTTATGAAACAGATGTGAGTCAACTGCGCATACGAAACAATAAAACTTAAGAAGAAAGTTGACTTTTATGCAAATACGGATTGCATGTTATCTGTCATTGAATAACTGAATGAATGAATCAAGGTGGGCGTCTTTGGGAATGTTGGGTAAAGTATTAAGACACTTGCTTAAGATAACCATAATTCGCAAGAAATATTGTGTGGTTCGCTCGCTCAAGAATTAAATTCGTATAGGCTTAAGTTAATGTAAATACCTCTTTCTTCGTGTACGGACTTAATGACGGGCGAAACATGTGGGATGACACATTTTACATCACACTTGAATTAGGCTTAGTGTTTCGTCACTTGTCGTCCGACGTGATCAAACACATGAGCAATTAGAGGACTGATTGCAAGTGCATCGCGAGTTTAGAATCCCATATTGTGAGAGGCGGCAGCGCGCCGAACATCGACAGACCGAACTCGAAGCTCACGTAATACTGAATCAAGGCACGGGTGGGAGCCACGCGATGCCGCTCCAAAAGCGAAGAGATGGTGGTGGCGCGCATGTTGCTGGCATTGCCAACGACGAAGAAGGGATAGGATACGCCGGCAATGCCAGACACTCTTCAGCTGCTGTAACGCATGAATGCCTTCGTCGTGCGCTAACGCTAACGGTAAATGTCTGTCACATTCGCATGCAATCCAGTACAATATGCAAGAAGAGTCAACAATGACCGAAATTTACATTTAGCCTCGTTAGCCGCAAAATTAACGCAACTTTTAGATTTTGCTATCTTTTTCTAGCTAATTTATTATCCTGACGCTGAGGATTATGAGGTTGCGAGAGTTAGTTGGGCATTTGCACACGTAGAGTGTGCGTTAATAACGCGCGAGCAAGGGGTAGTTAGCATCCCTCCACATCTCTTTTGGCGTGAGTCACACACGCCTGGTGCACGTTTGATAACGCCAGATTATGTAAGTTAATTGATGACTCCTGATATCTAATTGAAGGAATCGTGTCATACACACGAGCCACTGGATTCGTTTAAATATATTTTCAATGCATACGTACGATTTGAATGATAAGGGATGATAATAATTTCAGATTAAGCTTCCCGTCTAGTCTAGCCAGGCAGGAGTCACTTTCAACTTCCACCGAGCATAATAAATGTGTCTGACCTTTCCAGCATCCAGGATTTTCTTCGATTATTTCCCGTATTTCCTTATCCGCAGTTATACAAACATAATTCTCGCGCGTCTGCCGCCTGTTTGGGATGTATGCAACTCAAATAAAGCGTGGTAGTTTAATAAAACACCGAAATGTTGTTGCATAAACGTGAACGCGAGACGGGATTTTTGGCTTGTTTGCATTGACTCAGACAGGATTTAAATCTCACTGCAAATAAATGCCATCATGTTTCATATTTGTTTGTATTCTTTCCATATTTCATCACATCACATCAGCGGGCAATAAAATGCATGCGCGCATAAAATGCGTTCACTGTTTGCAATTATATAATATTTACTATTTGTAAAAAATTGGTGAGAATAAAGTTCATTGCCACTTCACATAGCAGATGCATACGTAATGCAAACATGTAAGTATAATAATTTTCATCTAGTACCTACACAGTAGAGTACTCTTTCTTATCGATCGCTTTGATAAATTACGTTTATCAGTATTATGAGTACAATCATTATTTGCTACTCACTCACTGCTTACAAGCAGAGTAATACGATAATTCTTTCTTTGCTGTTGTCATCTGATTCGAATGAATGCAAGTTATTTACGGAACAAACGCGCGCTCGTTATTATCTAAGAGATATCTATAGATAATTATGGTGAGTGCGCTTTTAGAAAAGGCTCGTGGAATGTCTAGCCCGATGGCAAATAATTTAACGCAACGCGTGTTTAATCAGAACAACAGGCAAATTCCAACAGCAACATAAACTGATGGTGTTTTAACTAACTCTTTATTGTCTTCGAACATTTTTACGCGTTAACGCATTTAAATTAAACTCACTCTCCGACTTCCTATGTCGAGAATAGAGTTCTATCAAGTACACAAAGTGTCCATGGGAAATTTAGAATTTTTTAATAGTAAAAAACGCAAGGAATTTTATTATGAAATTTAAATGTTAAATATTTTTAGATTGAATAAACATATTCCGCGGACGATGAGTAACAAAACTGGTAAAAGTGAAATGGGACAGCATAAAAAGTGAAGTCGCATACTAATAAATCATTCGCACGTAATCTAAATTTAAATGAAGCGACACTGAATGATTTTATTCTTAAGTG
This sequence comes from Anaulacaspis nigra, assembly GCA_030264675.1. Classification (NCBI taxonomy): domain Eukaryota; kingdom Metazoa; phylum Arthropoda; class Insecta; order Coleoptera; family Staphylinidae; genus Anaulacaspis; species Anaulacaspis nigra. The sequence goes on from JARJDV010012584.1 coordinate 57,348, forward strand.
ATGTTGAAAACTTTCTGTGAAAGAATAGAAATTTGGAGGATTTTAATGGTACACTTTGTATATTTATAAAGTTGTATTCACGGATGAATAAGTGTAAGTGTCTGAAATGTTTTGCTAGATGAACGAAGTGCAATCAAAGCTTCTCGAAGGAGTCGTGTAATGTAAATGAAAACGTAAAGCAACGCAACACGCGGTTGTAGCGAGACGAAATGCCGAAAATACTCCGCATATTTATCCCGAAAAAGTCGCATCAACATATAAACATACTCGGGGCGACGCCTGTCACCGTTTAGAGGAGCGTCTCGACGCACCGTAATACGTCAATGCACGTGCATGATGATCATCATTGCGATGCAAAGAGTAACAAAATGTTATAAAGCAAAGCTCGGCTCTTCAAGTGTGCTCATCTTTCATATTTCGTCGTCTTTGGGAGCGGCGCCGCGGCGGGAATATTGCGTTCTTTTTATTTTATTGTCACTCGTAAAACACTTGGCGGCTGAGCCTGCAGGAATACGAAATACGAATAAATAAAGCAATGAACGCTCAAGTTCAAGAATTTTCGAGAATTCTTTCGTTTCGCTGCGGTTTTTTGTTACTTAAACATGTGACGCACATTTTTCGATTTTGCTTCGACAGTTGGACGAAGAATAAAATTCCCGTCGTTTAATCTTTGCAAACGAACATGACTTAATTATTTCTCGAGAATTTGAAAAATGATCTGTGGTTGAAATTAATTAATTTGAAATTCTTTTTAACAAGAATTAACGTTTCGCCAAGAAAAAATAACGGCTGCGTATTCTTCTTACTGAACAAATAAAGAAAATAAAGTTGACCTTTATTTTTTTCTTTAGCCAAACAATACTTAATGTCATTGTTACTCAAGTTAATGTTGCGTTTCGAAATTATTGCGTGTAATTCAATGTGACATTGTTAAGACATGCATTCAATGCGAAAATATTTAAATTTCTTTCTGATGGATGCTGCACCTTTGACGAAGAGTAATTATTTCCACAAATAAAATTTAATAATTAAACAATGAAACGCCGACAGTGGCAACATAAAATGGAATTGGATGACCGGCGAATGTGTGAGGCAATTTTTGATGGCTGAAATGCTCGTGCCCAGACCAAAAATAAAACGAAATGTCCCTAAAGTTGGAATATTTTGCATACTTTTTGCCCAGCCAGGAATTGCTGCCAACTAATTAAAACGAGCGTGTGCTGCTCGCGCGTTTTATTCGTCCTCGGCTGATACTAATACGACTACTACGCACACTGCAGTCGCGCGGAGCGCAGGATAAAACGGAACGGGAAGGCCGTGAAGATGATGAAGAAAAAAGCCACCCTTTACGTGCCTCCGGAGAGACATTCGGAATTATGTATTCCCATTTCTCTTCGTACGCGAAGAAAACATAAAACACAATTGAGCGTCGAAGTGTTTTAATTTGCCAACGTCGAAAAGTCTGCTTGCTAAAATATTCAATTAAACATGAAACGCTCTAGCCGCACCAGAAATTTAAATGCTCTTTTGCTCCCCGCACACACATTCTTTGCGTGACGCATTTTTGAATATTTTAAACGGATACCATAAAGAATTTTATGTAGTTTAGATCACGAACTGTGCAGATCCTTAAAACTTTATTGGGATGGATTCTGTGTTTTTACAGCGCAGGAACCGGAAACATCTGGACACTCAAGTCCAAGGTTTTAAGACAACTTTTACCGCTTTAACCGCAACTCGAGCTCGTTTTATACGCGGCTATATAATTTGCCAGTAGCATTAACTATTTAACTAAATAGCTGGTATTAAATTAAATTAAATTCGCAATAATTAACTAAGCAGTTAATTTGTTATTTTTGTTGTATTGTTAGACGCTAAACAAACGAATTTCATTTCATTGCCATGAAAATAATTATTTCGCGTGTGTTGAATATGCATTTATACAGAAGTCCTTCTTTTAACATCATTCTCGCAAGGGTATAATGAATGATGGATGATGTACGGATGGGCGATGGACGAAAGCCATTAGCCGAAGAAGAACGCGTTCCAGAGTTTCGGAACGAATTTAGTTGCATGACCTCTCTAACCCTCCGCAACCACCTCGAAGCATTCGGCAACCTCGACGAACTCTGCATGCAGATGATCCCTTGCTTTATTTACACCGCGGGCAAGTTTCATCTGTTACGCCACCGTTTTAAACCCTTCAACAATATTCCTCAATGTGTCCACCCTCAATTTCAACAAACTCTTGTTTCCCAGAGTGTCATTGTACATTATACACAACAGCGCATACATTATTCACCTATTTTTACTACCTCGCAACAACGCGAGCACTGAATAAAATATACTTAAGTAATGTTTGCTATAGGCAACACGCTTTACATGCTTACTCGACCAGTGCGGAAATTTAAACCCACACGCGTTTTAAGCACCTCATTCTTTAAATTTAAATGACAATTAATTACCTGGATACGACCACTTGTGCAATTAGCACCCCGCTAATTAAGTGATAATGAGACACTTACCTGGAAAAAAGAACAAAGAATTAAATAACATCAAAGAATATCATACAAAATACTTGATTAGTGTTCGCTAATGAAGTGTATTCACACTCGAAATGAAAGAATCAAAAGCGTAAAAAAGCGCAACCCCTAAAGCAATTCAAGTGAAATATTTCCATGAATAGAAAAGATTTCGTGTCTTCATTCGAAAGGCGTTTGAATACGAAAAAAGTGCACAAATGCGAGATGGAGAAATGAATAAGACTTTGCGCATTGAGACGGCCAGGTGAAGTGGCAAAGAGGGCGTAAAAATATTTTATTATGCGACTGTGATTTCTTCCTCCCTTCTTTCTTTCAGTGCATTTTTGCTTTCATCATTTTGTGCATTCTTGTTTTTCACTTCCTCGCCGCTTTAGACTTTCTTTGGTAATGTTTAAATGTTTTTTCTGTTACAGGCGGCTTTCATCGTTCTGGATGGCACATTACATTACAACGGGGTCGATGAAGAAAACTTAGGAGTGCAACCTTTTATGGCGTTGCACTTTGCGATGTCGTTTTGTGGCCAAAGCCGTGTCAATTGCCAGTGAAGGAATTAAATTCCAGGGTGACATAAACGCCGACGACGAAGCGAAAACTCGAGGAATTTCTCTTCCTTCTTTCTTCGCTGGGATGGGATGGATGGGATACGCACCCTGTCGATTTTTACGTGGTAGATTTTTACTTAATTGGATTTATTGATTTATATTACACGCTCTCAGTACAATCCCTAAGGAATTCCTATACTAAAATATACTGAGCGTTGTTGAGAATTGTATTAAAGTGAAAGCAGATTAAGATAATCTTTTGTTCGTCTTGTTTAGATAGGAAAGTAGAATGCTTAAGATTATATTGTCATTAGCGAAATAGTGAAACAACTAATGATAAAACGTCGCTGCGCGTAAACATCAAAGCGTAGATTAACGTCTAATGTCCAATGGGCATTCGGTCTAAAGCTAAACTTCCCAGACAGTTGGTGCCTGTTCCCGCGGGTTGTGTGGGACGGGCGCGAGCTGCCGGCTCGAGTTATGTCTGCGGGAACGCTCGTGGTCGGTCCGTGTTTTCTTTGCTCCAAGTTTGCGGACTTTCCAATGAAACTTCCAAACGATTGTCTTGGCATGCCACATTCAAGCTACCTTCCTTCGTCTCCTTTGTGGCTTTTGCCAGGGTGGAGATGAAGAAATGTGCGCGTTTTAATTGCCCGTGATATCGCTATCATTCACAGACAATAAGTTTACTAAAACCGAGCAGAAGAAGTTGAACTTTAATATGGCGATATATTTTAATTTGCAGAATACTGAATAAAACTTTATCTATTATTAAAGACAATAATATGTAATGTGTTTTGACTTGGCCAATAAACAAGAGTCTGTTTTTAAGTGCTTGTTGATGTTAATTTCACACGCTATTGTTATATTCGTTAGGAAACCGAAACTAGAAGAATTAGTTTCAGTGTACTCTGACTGTGCAGTCAATAGCGCAGTTGGATAGGCGTCTGTTTGTCAGTCGGAAGTGCTACGTTCAAATCCCAGCCCGGGCTAAATAGTTTTAAACTTTTATAAGTTTCATGCTGAATTCGAACAATAAATATATGTTTTAAAATCGTGACGCCACGCAGTCAATAGCCCAGCGGTTAGGCATTCGCTTGACACCTGGGAGTACCGAGATCGAATCATGGCCCAGGCTTGAGATTACAAGCTTGGGTTGCAATGTTTCCCGCTTGGACAGAGTCCGATCTGTGACTGCCTCCTTGCTCCCGAGTTTCGTTACCAACAGATCTACGCTTTTGACGTCAGTCTAGTGGGGGGATGTCTTTGAATAGCTTCAACGCCACCACGTATAAACACTAGAACTTAGTTCCTACTACCCCCCGATACCAAGTTATATATGCACTGGGACATAGAATATTTACAATTTGAATGCAAACCTGATGATCACCTGAATCGCCATTATATTAGTCATAGGGTGGCTTTAACCAAAGTATGAGGACTACATTTAATTAAATTTGACAAAAACTTGCTTCAGACTGTCCCGACTGGGACTTGAACTCGAGGCGCCGCAACCGTAGACAGACGCAGCACCAACTGCGCTAGTAACTAACTCACTTAACAACAATCGAAACTTATACTTATTTTAAAATTCTTGTCCACTAAACGCAATATCCGTCACAAGACCATAAACTTTGACTTATTAAATCAAGAAAATCCAGACGTCTACAAGTATTTGAATATGAAAAGAAGTTTAATTGATCATAAATTAAAAGAAAATCAACGAGCAATTAGAGCAGTATTGCAACATGAAATGGTAATTCAACAGCAACGAAGGCTTGAAGTTGGAAAAATGCAAATTAAGTTTTAATTAAGTTTTTCTTCAGCATTTATTAATTTAGAAATTTGCGTGAACAAACAACTAATAAAACAAAATTCGCGTGTCACTTCCCTCGAGAGTTTATGTGAATGTTTATTTAAAAATTTAAAAATATGTTTCAAATACATTTAGGGGAAGGGCGAAAGAAACTTTTGCGTTTCTTTAATTGAAAGAAGGAACAACGAAGCAAAATCAATTGAGCATCCAGGCGGTAAAGACGCTGTAACATCGCAGTTGCCCTCTTGCGCTTTTGTCGCCGTGGCGAGGGCAAGATAAAGGCACCTTTGGGGCGCTTTCCGAATCAATCAGGGTGTCAATTAGTCCTGCACTCGGCTGAATTTCATTCATTCATTCGTTCAATCCCCCAGTGTCGAACTCGACTTCGAGTTAAAGCAACTGGACACCCCGCATTCGCTGAATTAATTAAATTACTTGTTGAAGCTTCTGCTCTTGTAATTTTTCAGCCAATTTTTTTGTAGTCCCACGCAAAACTAAGAAAATAGCTGCATGGAGTGCAATTAAAAATGTGCATTGTTGCACACTATTATTCTTACAATTCGCGTTGAAAAGAAAATGAGAAAAATATTACAAAAGGGAAGATTTTTCATTAAAAGTCTTCATTACTCCCCATTGTTGTTTCGGTAGCAAGAGAAATAATAATCACTGTGGTTCTTCATTTCTTAATGAACTATCTTCTTCCTTGTTTTGTTACAAATTCATGGCGCATATTTTGCCTATGGGGTATGAGCGCAATCAAATAATAAACATATTCCTAAATAACTGCACAATTTTATAGCAAGAGTATAAAGTTGCATATTTGAAGAGATTTCCACTCATTCGTCTGACTGGAGCAAAGTGAGCGGAAATAAATTTTATCTAAGCGAAAACCGAGTACTCTCCGTTTTACGAGACAATAAAAAGTAAGTTTTTACGATTGTTTGCTTATTCAATGTCAATTCCGCGACGAGCGAAGGGCATTTCCGGTTTCGCATGCAATTGACACCGAGTCAATAACTTCGGGGTAATAAAGCTATAAAAGATTATCAGGTAGAACATCAACGTGTTATTCGAAGCTAATTAATTGCAGGATTATTGCGAATATGTAATCATCAAATATCAGGCACACAGGCTGACAGGCTGACAAGCAGGCAGGCGTTGTTTAGTCGATGGCATTGTGAGTAATAATCAATTGCAAATTTTAAAGCGGATTATGTTTCATTGTGAGTCGGCCATTGTTCATTCGGAATCGGGTTTGAATATTTCCGGTCTCCATTTTCATTTCCGTAACGCATTAATCTTTTGTTGATGCTAAACACTTGAACGAGCTCGGAATGTGTGCGAAATATCTTGACATTTTTCTGAGTGGTCGCGATCCATTGAAATTCCACACTTTTATTGGCCATTTGGTATTCTTAAAGTGCGCAGTTTACTTGATGCAAATATGAACCGTGTGTTTATCTTAAAAGCCTGCCAGATCATATTTACGTATTGTTGTACGTAATGGCAGGACGCAGGACGAAGGACAATAGCGAAAGGACACAAAAGCATGGAGCTAATGCAAGAAGAACGGCTCACTCAGTCTTTGGCAAGGCGTGGAAGATGACAACGACCGTGATGCAATACAAAACGATAGGAAAAAAGAAAGCAAGAGGGACATAAAGACTTTTATCGCCTCGTTTAACGGTCGATCAGAAACGCATTATTTCTTGTTTATTATTTTTATAGTTTGCAATGCCATTTAGCAGCTTAATGGGCGTTTAGAAAGTTTAGGGTTTATCACAATTGATAAGCGAAATTATCTCCAAATTAAAAAGGAAAGTCGCCATTGAATTAATAATTTTATTGAGGCGAATATTACTGAATAAAGTCTAGACCACAGAATTTGATTTCGCTCCCAATATACACACGGGGAACAAAGTATCCAGGATAAATTTGGGATACAGTCTGGTTGCATGGTTGGTGGATTGAATAAAGCCATCATCATTAGAACCCACCTAAGTGAATCATCCATCCCTTCATACATCAGCACATATACACATTTATCCCGTCATAATCATCCCTGGATACACACATAAAACACACGTGAGTGTATATATATCAGCCGGGCTTTAAATAACCAAGTTTACCAACACTTTTACATTGTCAGCGCACAATGCACGTGATAACACACACGCTGATATTTCCGGTATGAAATATGGTTACTCATATCTTGCACTCAATGTTCATGCGCTGAGCCTGGACATGCAAGAGACCGCATCCTGTGGCACGAGTGAGGGAAGGAGCAGGGAGGAAAGCATCATGCATGGTTCAACACGCCATCGCCTGCAGCATGCCAGCCTGTGGTGTTCGCTCCCGATATATTTACTCGTACATCACATCACATGTAGCCTGGCAACCCTTCACTCCATGTGTGCGCGAAATATAATGTGCAAGTTATTAGCAGATGTTCTCTCAGAGAAAATTCAATTACACGCGGAAGAATTAAAAATAAAACCGCAAGGCGAACGCGTATGATTTAAGAGATGCGATTGGAATGTCTATTATGACAGCGTAGAAATGCATTTGCATTTAATGGCAGCTTGCGCAAATCAATTTGCTATTTAGATTTACAATTAAAATATTGTAATGTCTTGCAACATCTGACTCTTCACGCTCGGCTCATGCTTCTTACGCTCGAAGCACGAAGCACTGAAGAATTTGCCTTTTATACCCGCACAAACAACAATATGCCTTCTGTTCACACTTGTTTGTGTTTCGCTGTTCTATTCCATTCGATGCAATCATTAATTCTGCCCGCTTGAAGCCTGCGATTAATTAAACTATGCGCATGTATATTCTGCCAACGCATTTAATGCACTTTGTGCAATTGCATATTAGAAATGTCAAAGAGCAATACACTTTAACGCACGTTTAAATAATGTTAGTAATATATTAATTTCACTTTAATATAATATAATAAAACGCATTTAAACGACGCGAAGAAGATATCATAAAACGTGTATGTTTTAACTTTAAAAGTAATGACTCAACAGGCATAAATTATAAAAGCGAGCGCGAGCAAGCGAGCGAAAGCAACAAAACATCGTAAGCAGGAACAAAACGCTTTGTGCGTAAAAGTAATTAATATTTGAAGAGCGCCGCCGGCGGCCGCCACCTGCGTTTCGCTCCCACACTATATTATGAATTAAAATCCGCATCAATACAGCCGCCCTCGATGCCCACATTTGCCACCGTTGCTGCCGCCCTTCAACACTTTACAGCCGCTTCCTCCGCGACACAGGAGCAGGCATATTAATGCGCTGCATGCGCATCGCAGACAGGATGAGAAATGCGCGGATGCGCCCCGAACGCCTAACTTATAAATCCTTCAAAATTCCCACTTTGAGACACGTTGCAACACACGAAAAAACTTTAGCGCGCGCAAGACATAAAATTATTTGACTTTCAACTTTATAGCCGGCCATAAATATTTTGTTTAAACTTCTATTTGGTAATTGGTTTGTTTGTCGTTATTGCCTATTACAACGGCACCCTCGAGTGCTACTAAACAGCGCGAAATTTAGTGATAAATAAAGCAATTCGCGACCGAATGTCTTCTTGCGGCTGTTATGGTTATGGCTCAATAACATTTGCGATGCAAAACTTTTCTTCAAAGTGTTTATTATCACTATGAGACAACCAACTTCATCAAAAGTGGGCTGACAAAAATACTCTCAAACTTTGGCACTAAAAAATAACACTGCGAAATGAAAAAGTTCTCAAGTTTATTTCTAATCCTCCCTTACAATATTCAAATTGCTGTGTAAGCTCAAACAATATAATGTACTCATACGTGGAGGCGGCAAACACAATTGCAGCGCAGCTTAAATTTCAAGTAGTGTATCAGGTAGTAAGATAAAACCTGCAACTCCAGGGAAACAGCATGAAGGGAGACGGTGGCAGGATTTCAAAATGCGAAGTGGATGAGAATTCAAGTGACGCTCCACCAAGAGGGGCAGCAAGCGGGAACATGCATAAATATTGCAGGATTTGAGGGTGTAAATAACTCGTGTTTGCCACGTGCAAGAAGTTGTGGTTCTTCGTTAAGACAAAGAAGTATTACCCGTGTATAAATCAACAAATTACTTTGACAAATTTAAATCTTCAAAAACCAACCTCCTACCAAATATTATACAGAAATGTATAAAATTGAAATTAAATAAAAATCAATTTTTTAAAGTATAAATCAAATTTTTACATTTCCTTTACTTAAAATTTGTACCCCGTAAACTTTTCTTAAAGTGGCGCAATACATAGAGCAACGGAAGTGATTTAGTGAAGCGGATGGCAAACTTTTTAATTTCCTCTCTCTCCTCCGAGAGGGTTTCGTCAGAAAATAATCGAAACAAAAAATAAATTGCGAGGCGAATGAAGAACATAAAAAACGCGCAAGTTGGCAGCAAAACAAATTTGCAAATTCCCTTTTCAATAAAACTTTGCGTACGCACTCACCTCTAACGCGCTCGCGCCGCCCGCATTCGACAACTTCAAATTTCAACCTGCATTTTCGATAATGAATAAGAAGCTTGGAGGGGAAGTTGGAATGAAAAATGTACGCCCAATCGGCATGCACGCGCGAGAAAAAACAGATTACAATTTGAAAGCATGAATTTATTCTTACGTCGAAATAGAGGGTGCAGGAATTAATGCCAGGGATGTTTAAAAGCTTATTATTAAAGAGATTATGTCTTTGAGGGCGATAAATGCGCGAGGTACAAACGCGAGGAAATTGTCTTCACGAGATGAGCACGAATATAAATTAAGGCTTCTTACAAATCGCATTTTTTACGAGGCGAAAAGTTTATTCATCCGATCACGGCTTCAATTAATTATTTCTGGGTCACGTTCGCGTCTTATCCTCTCTTCGTTTTATTAAGATGTTTATTCTTATAGAATAAGAAAATCTTATTAGGCATTATTATGCTTTGGGATAATAGGACGAACATCTTATTAATCTCCTTGGAAGACTTTGTTACGTTATTACAAGTTCTTGAAGAATTCAATACGCCGCGCCGGAAGAAGGGATGAAGAAGAAGATGAAGAGTCCATAAATGCCATGCGTGACTCATTCAAAAGACGGACATAGTAGGCCGGAAAATAATTTGAAAATAGTCATAATAAAAAGTAAAAGGAGCAAATTGCATGAGTGAAATTGCTTCCGAAGCGCAAGAGCAATAGGAAGTATTTATTGCATCGTGTGGAGGAAATAGAAAAAGGAGGGCGCTTTTAGAAAATGTATAAAGATGTGGAAAAAGTAGAGGAGGAAACGGAAGAGAGGAGCAAAGATAAAAGCAAGCAGAGAAATGAGAAATCAATCGCACTAAGCAAGGAATTTCTTATTGGTGTAATCAATCATTGTTTGCTTCCCAAAATTGCCAAATTCAATAAGTGCTTTTCCGAATAATGCCGCTAATTAATTCAGAGAAATCTCCGCGAATAATTTTAATATTTAAAGATATTTCGAGCAGCCAGACGAGAAGAAATCTTAGAGATAGAAGAATTTAATTAAAAATAACTTCTTGTGAGTCTTCTCTTTCATTTTATTCTCGTGGAATGTCCAATACTTGGTGCGTTTAAATAGTCATTACATTGCCCTCTTCGATTTCTCCGGCAGTAGAGTGGACGAAATTAAATTCGAGTTTTATACCCTCAGAGCAAATGGCAATCCAATTGATGCAATCGCTTTTCCAGCGTTTGGAAAATGTGTCTCAACGAGCAGAGTGACGAAGGAATAAAGCAATGAAAAACGACGAAAACGTTGCACATTTCGTTAGGTTGTTGGCTCAATTCGAACATAAAATAGAATTAGTAAATAACTTAAATTACATATGTGTAACAATTCGATAAGAATAAGTGATTTTCTTCCAACGGAAATGTACACTACTTTACGCCCTTTTGGGGTTGCGCTTTTGCGATCATGATCACTGATATTATTTATTAACAAGATGGATTAGCACGTGTTATCAGTCCTTAGAAAAGCGACTCAACTTTGTCTGCTTTCATAAAAAAATACACCGAGTATTCCAAAAGTATTCAGCAAGAATAATAACAAAATTAAATAAGATTTCAAACACTCAAAATTATTTATGAATTAATCGAAAATCGAATTCATTTTCCCATTGATTATTTCGATCTGGAAGTTAGAATATCTTTAATTCTTTTAGTCTTATTGACGAGCAAGTATATTTGGATGTCTGACATACACAAAGAGTAAACATCAAAAGGGAACAACAACAACAACAAGAACGGCATTGGGGCTGCCAACGCGAACGCATTTGAAAAATGTCTTCCCACTTTATCATGTTTTCGTGTTTGTTTATTTTTTCACGACGTGCATTCGCCTGCTTTTATCTTTTTCTACCCTTTACGTGCCGCCCCCAAGGGTGGCGGACGCGTATCTGTTGACAAGCAATACAAACTTTACGCAGCTTGTTATCAAATAAACTCCCCAAGGAAACACTCTTCAGGTCGGACTTCCTGCAGCATGGCAAACCAACCAAGCAACCAACCGCCTTCCAAAAAGTACAATTACTGGAGATTAACGCATAGCTAACTGAATAAATAACTCGGCAAGTAATTAAGATTTCACTTTTTCGCTTTGCAATTCCCATATTTTTGCATATTACAAAATTATCGCACGCAAAATCGCGCACCAAACCTTAGAGGCGCTGAACGTAATTTTCAAGCGTGTAATTGCTCGTGCAACAGCTAAATATATTTGCATATAAATGAAGCGGTTAAACGACTTTTGCTGGAGCGCTCTGCGAGTGTCGCCTCGACTTTGTTTTGTCTTATTTTCGCTCGCAACTTGATTCGAACGTGCGACCAGCGTGAAGCTGAAAGATGTTAACGATGGTGGCTTTGATCTCGCAAATTAGCAGCATTCAAACTATTTTTAATTGTTCATATCGTTCGCAAACAAGAGCCAATGTTTATTTGCTATGCTTAAGCAGCGAAAGTGTGCGTAAAAATGGGCAATAGATTTGTTTGTTCTTTGATGGCGAGAATTTTCAGCACATGTGCAGGAAAATAAATAAATATTAATGTGTTTAGGATGCGTGTGGGTCGCGTATGCATTTTGCATTCGACGAAAATAGAACTGCAATTGCAAATTGCAATTGTCGTAAAGTAACACACGCTCTTATCTACTTATTTATTAGATGATCATCTGCCGTTTTAGGTCGTGAAAGTGCGCTGAAAATATGTTACGGTTTTACGTAAATATCTCAAAAACTATAAGAGATATTGAAGTCAAATAAATTCTGTTCTAATCTCCAATAAATTCTCAACACCTCTGCAAAAAATCAAAATTTTCCAAAGTGTAGTTTTTGGGTAAATTAATTTTCTCCTTGCAATTACAACTTGGGCCTTGGAATTTTGAATTTGCACTCTGCGAATTTGTACGAATTCCTTATAGTTTAGCAAGTTTAATCTAGCGTAAATGCGCTCCGCTAAAAGTGCATTCAACTAATCGGAAACAAGTTGGGATAAGTTTAAAATAAGTTGAAATAGCACGCGCATTGCGCGCTGTGTCTTTGCGCGCACTCGTTTGAATTTAGAATTGTAATCGTAAATGTATAAAGAGATACATGCGCATGCATGTACACATAAATGTCTCCTTCTTCTCCGGGGCGAAGATTGCAATGCATCGCAATGGAAATTTTAGTTTAACAAGTAGCACCAAGTGGCCCAAAACAGCAGCAAAAGCATCTCTCGAGTTATTTTCGGTGCTTTGAGCGCAAGTTTCAGTACTTGCTTGCTATATATTCCTCTCCTCCTTTTCTCAACACCGAATCATTCAAGTGTACGTTCGCATTCTATGCGCAGATAAGAAAAGAGTTATTGCTTAGATGAGTGCAGCGTAAGCATTAATGATTGGATGCAAGTGTTTCGCCTTTGAGTGCCAAGGGTATATAAATAATGGCAAATTGTACAAGAAGAATGGTAATTGTTGGTAATAAAATTTTAAAGCACCCTCGTATGTTCTCAATGTGCGAATTTGTATTTAGAATTCGCATTAAATCATAGGTTATTTGCGTGTAGCTGTTTATTTATGAATTTTGAAGACTTGCAGCTTTGCATTCTTGGGAAAGCGGAAGCATCGGGATAAATTGTTATGGTTTTCAGACGTCGAAATAATGAAATATTCCAGTTTCACAATGCAGATCGATATTTGTGGTAAACCTGAGATTTATTGTTATTATTGGCTGAAAGCCCTAATTCACGCTAGCAAAATTAGAAAGGATTTTCGGATTTCCCGCTGAGAAATGTTGCCACAGAAGGATTAAAGCCCCTATGCAAATTTTAGTTATTTTCGCGATGAATAAATAAAGCCAAGTGTATTGAAATTTCTCAGGAGTCTACTTTTAAAAAATTGTTTAGCATTTAGTGCATTTTTAAAGAGCACACAATGAGAAAATTAAAAAGCGGCGAGGCACAAACAACATTCACTTGAATTTGCTTGGGAGCTTGGGAACATTTTGCGATGCAAAAAGTTTCACAGAACCGCAGAAGAGTGTGCAAGTGAAAGTCTTGTTTCCCCGACTCGCTAGGACTTTGCATACTCGTACTTGTGCGTGCATTGTACTTTTCGCCAGAAACCTTGAAATTTCATGCGGGAATAAACAGAGCGCGAGCGCACTTTGCCGAAAAGGTGGACCCATGGGTGCACTTAATAATTTCCCGCCGGCGGCGTCGGGCGCATGTTAATTATTTAATTTAATTAAAAGGTGCTTCTGCTGGTGCGGCGCTAACCGCGCATCAAGACGCCCCCGACAATGAGGGGGCAATAAGGAACTTCCTCTATCATCTCTCCGAGAGCCGCATTATCACGCTGAATTTGAATAAATACGTGATTAAATTAATTTTACTGCAATGCACATGTATGTAGAATCTAATAACTGTAAAATTGAGTGCGATATCAAGATGTTTTTTTGCTTTAACGTTTTCATTTGATACGTGTTCTAATTTAAGCTAGAATTAACAACTTTTGAATTTCTGTACTTTCGAGTATTCGCACGCTGTTTACCAAGGTTTAAGCAGTTATTTCTATGCATGTTGAAAGCGGGCGAAGTTGGACAATTCCCTGCTCGACTGCTGAAGGAAATGATCTGCATGCCCATTGTATGGTCACTTCGGACTTGTAACGCTAATTGAACGAGAGAACGCGCGTCCACCCTCTTTGGTTGCGAGGTCGTTATAACGAAAGTTTGCCATTTGCCCTCAGCGCGCAGGGAGAAAGACAATTTCGACAATTTCAAGCGAGCAACTAATGAAGCGAACGTGTCCCAAACATCTCGACGAGTTTTTGTTCCTGGAACATTTCGAACTTGTCACGCAATTTGCAGAGAAACGAGAACATTTTATTTTTTGTCTTGTCTCTCCACTGATCCTTGAATCATGTTAAATAACCATCCCAGCTTCGCAAAACACCTTGTATCAAATATATTTATAAAAGAAACCCTCTTTATTTCTTTTTATTATCTTCATTCTTTTTTTCGGCCCGAACGAAGAAGAGGAAAATACTTTTTGTCAGGATACAAGTTCCTCATGATTAGTGCAACTTGTTTCCAGTTTGCTCCACTTCTTCGCACTCAGCACTTCTCCTTCATTTTCTCCCATTCGCGCCTTTTTGTATAATCGCATCTTTTTTCATGGCGCATCGTTTATCTCATCCCCCATTGTTATCGCAGCCTTTCAGACTTAGTGCAAAAATCAGCCAACTATTTTTACTCCTCTCCCTTGATAAAACCAAGCACGGGACAAAAACGAGCACGGTTTTAATCACGCAGAATTAAAGTATTTTATATTTCGCTTTGTTAGAGGTACTGAAATTATTTTAATTAATGAGAATACGTGACTTCAACTAAAGAATCTCGGCGAGGATTAGGTTGAAAATGAAAGTAAGAAAATTCTTTGCATTGCGCCACAATAAGACGTGAAAATTGTCATTGAAGAACAAAAGCGAAAAGACTTAAATGCCGCCTTAATTAATACGAGGAACAGTGAAGAGGAGGAGGACTTTTGTTTCGCATTCGAAATTGCAATTGCAGTTGTGCTGCAGTGAAATGCTCTGCAATGCATTACGCTCTGAGATTCAGGATTTGAGCCTCCGGCGTTTGCTTTGTCTTCTTCTTCTCCTCCTCATTGAACAAGGGGGTTTTCCTTCAGATTTCTCTTATTTTGCAGTAAGAAAACTCCCCCTAAACTTTCAACACGTCCCTGCAATTGTCCTCCAACATCTCTTGCCAACTAATTCGTATTTATTAACAATTTTTTATAAACATCTTCGTATTAATTAGATTCACACGTGTTTGACCAAATTAGACTAAATCCATTTCGCATTTAAGTCTTTGTTATTTAAACATAATAAAAACATGACATCATTTAACTTCCTTAAATGAACGCAGAACAAAAATTAAGCATGTCATAGTTATTTACTTTTAAAAATTAAATATTTAACACATGTCTTTCGTTAAATGCCTATTGACAAATTGTAATTGCACGAAGCGCAGAGACACTCATTATCATTAGCGCTTAATGTGTGGGACTCGATTACAAATGTCGGCTCATTAAATTTGTGCAAAAATTTAGTATGCTAGAATGGAAACTTTCACCACATCTGCACAGCGACGATTGCGTTCTAATAATGGGAAAATTGAGGAAAATTTGATGAGCAATTTGAAAATAAATTTCATGCTTGTTATTGTTATTGCACTTTCGTTTCACCGCGATGCATCTCACGCTCAGTTTATAGTAGCGAAAAAATCGTAATTACATCGTAATAAAAAGAAAATGTTTATGCGAAAACTGTTTGTACAAAATCCATCCGTTTTCCAACGATTGTATATAAATTGTGATGGCATTGAATTGAATAAGAAAAGTAAGCAAAAACTTGTCTGAAGACAAAGCTAGAATAATGCAGAACTGCAGCAAGTTAATAAATTTCATCTTTCACTGTATTTCTTGCAATTGCGCTTCAAGTCAAGTACTTTTTGTTCTGCACTCAAATATTGAGTTGGTCTCCACCAACTTCTTGTTCAAATAAATAATCAATAATTTCATTTTACGAAAGAATAGTTACTCACTCTGTGGAAGAAAATGAATTTCTATATCCAGCCGACTTCATCAACAATGCAGTATAGCGTGTTATCATCATTTTTGCACACATACTAATCCAAGACCATACGAATTATAACTCGATGCACTTAAGCACGATTGCGAGTTTGTGATAATATTTGCCAAGCACTAAAACTTAAGCCACGTCTGGCAGCACGTAAAGTCACCGCTTAACTAACCTACTCAGTCGATCGAAACATACTGCATCAACTTGTGACTCACAAGCTCAAACACATTCGATACATGAGTGAAGCAAGCACAAACCGGCAAGAGTGTGGTGATTCCTCAGCAAGCTAACAACATGAATTAAAATGTAAGAAGTGGGAAACGATTCATCTGTAGTTCGCATAATTTAATCTTTGGCAGTGTTAATCTATTTATTTTTAATCTTGCCGTGAGTAACGAAGCTTTCACTATTCATTATGCTAAAACAGCAGGTTTCAAATGAATCTAATATAAACAAACAATATTTACTTTTACTACAACTGTAATAGCGTCATTTTTCATCAAAATTGACTGCTTGCCAAATTTCATCAACTTTCCGGAAAATCAATTTTAAGACGCTGCCAATGACCTTGGCTTTAAAGTTTTTCCCTGAAAAAAGCCTAAAATTAAAACAGCAGAAAGAAGACACAGACTGCACAAAAGAAGCAAAGCGTTAATGTCGTCGTCGTCATTACTCTCGATTCCTTTTTTGCATTTATTTTATTTCTTATTTGCCTTTACGTTACTTTTCCGTAGTTACTGCGCCCCGCATGAGTTTACTCGACTTTGACGACGACACAACACCTCTTTTTCTTTCCAATTCACTTTTTGCGCGTCTTGCTCGTGCTTCACGAAATTTTCCTTCTTATTTATAGCCCGATATTACTCACAACTATAAGGAACTGCGTTTACTTGGCCGATACGCACCAGATGAATAAGTGATGAAAGAAGAAATGCCATCGGTCAAACAAAAGCAAAAAACTCTTGGAGAATTAACTCATTTATAAATTTCCTGGATGCGAAATGTGTAAATCAAAATAATATGAGAAGTGTTTAAACAATGACATCAAGGAGACAACGCCAAAACCAAAAACGCGCTTTTCTACTTGAATGGTACTTGTGTGCTGTTTGTTTGAACGGAATTGAATGGGGGGCGGCAATTCAAATTGCTTTCCAACATTTCAGTAGACAGCGCGTATCAAGTGAATGCGCAAAGGCGACGCATGACGACGAAGGTGAAACGGCGATAAAGTAATTCACGCCAAGAAAGATGCATGAAGAGAACAAGAGCAAGAAAGACTTGGTTAAATTCAACTCAGCCATAAGGGATGCAAATATTCGTCGGGAATGCAACATCATATACCGAGTCCTACATAACTTTTCACAAAGTGTTATAATTATCTCTGTAATTACATTTCTGTCAAAATATATGAAAGTGTCACCGTACTTCTAAGAACTTTATTATATGTGGAAATCTAAGAATTTGCAGGTAATACTTAAGATGTAACACTTGAAAGTTTTCTTAGAAACCATGAAAAATATCCACAATTTTGTTTCTTTCGTCAATTAGTTTTACGAGCTGAAATTGATTTCGGAATTCGAGTAAATATTTATAATCTACATACTAAAGTCTCACTATCTTTTGATGCCAGCTCTTCAGTTAACACATTTCTTTTATACTTTTAACACGTACGCAAAAGAACTTTACTTCATATCCTGTGCACTTTACGTGCTTAATCGTTGCAGTATTTTGCAAGGAGCACCGTTATGCGGAAAATGGCATACAATTTAACGAATCGATTGCACTCGGAGCGAATACGCGAGTCTTCGCGTAACAAATTTTATAGGCAATACCCGTCGAGGCGATAGTTTCAAATTTACGATCAACGTCCTTCTCAACGTCTCTTTCAGCCGAGCAAGCATGCTTCCACGAAGAAGGTGTAATATCTCCATGTTTTTATCTCTTTTTTCGACTTGTTTGGCATGTGCAACGAGTCTACGCCAAACTCAAATTTACAGATGGGCTTACTTCATATCTTGTCTTCAAAATGAGCTTACTTTTTAATAATTTACTCTAGATATTTCTCGAACGAAACGCACGAAATTTATTGCGGCAATTGCCAAGTTAAATTTCAATTTTACTCTCGCAGTGAGAGATCTACCTGTCACGGAGCATCGTAGATTATAAGTTTTCTCATAAACGACACGACACGCAGCGTGTCTTGCCACCGTCGCCGCCGCCAAAGGAGGCAGCAGTGTTTGGCGAACCGAACACCGACCGCATTGAACAACAACTATGCGGACGAGGCACGCAGCACGCGGGGCGGCCGAACACAAAAGCCTAACCCCTAAATTACTTTGTCGCTACGGCCTCAGTTGGCAGCAACCATGCTGGTGGCGGTTGCATTGGCGGTGGTGGTAAGCGTGATATTATAGCCCATTCCGTTACGTTATTAATAAGCCTAATACTTGTGTTTGGTGCTATATTTCATTCATATTGTTCCTTCGCACGACAGCAAACATTTACAAGAAATTGTTGGATTACCCATGATTTTGTTTAATTTTCGAACAAGCAAGAATTCTAACTCATTTCCCAAGCATAATATCCACATTTCCTTGATTTATTTTCTTTGCGGTGTGTTGCATTTTCTCTTCACACGAATTTTTCTCTCGTTCGTCCACCCTCGCACAACGTCATCACTCTCCAAGTTGCAGCAAAGTCTGCGCGCATTTCTTCCATCCTTGCGCTCGCAGGAAGAAGAATTACCATCATGCAACGAGCTCACCACGACACGTGCTTACTACAAGACGTCGACCGCCCAAAACGTCGGATTAATGCATTATGCAAAACGTGCATCTTAAACATAATTAATGTGCCTCAGCATTTGCGAGCCTGCATGCTATTCGAGGGTTTTTTCTTAATTTTTATACGTCTAGTTTATATATCGCGTGCTTTATTATCGCGAATTGCACGTCTTTATTTATTCCCATACAAGATGTTTAAGAATCTCCTTCCAACACGCATCACCTACAGTTTGAACCCAAAAATAAAACACCTTGTAGCGTACTGTTGTACCATTTCATCAACGCACATTTGCAAGGATAAGTTACGCTGCGTTTAAGGAGCAAACAGCAGGTCGTTATTATGATTACACCGTTTTTACTAACATCGCACGCGGAAGAACAATCCTCGAGTTGTTTCTTTTTCGCGTTTCCTCCATGTTTCCCGTTTCCGCATTCGCTTCCCTCTCGGAGTATCGGATCGCGCGTAGGAGAAGATACTCCTGCTGCATCACAGGTAATTTCATCCGCGTTGTATGCGCAAAAGCAAGAAGAGAACATCATGTTCATCGCCTACGTTACGTTCGCATCGTTTACATTCAACGATACACACCTATACGTTTTACCTACGCACGTGCTGCTCTCGCTATTTGCTCGACGTACGAGACGAACAGCAACAGCAATTTACATTATGGAAGGCAGATGTAGACGTAAAATTTAAGCGTTACATCCACTTAGACGAGCCGTCTACGATCGTCGAAGAGTATCGTATTCGTGAGTTTGCTATACCTCCATCAAATAAATGATTAATTCAAGTAGCGTGCAGGTGCAATTTGTTTTACGAAAATATTACACTTAAATTTATGCGGTTACATAATTTTATCTTCTTTCCGAAACTGTTAATAACATTTTTCAGTAATAATTAAAAAACACTTTTCCCTCGTAGAAATACCCAGACCACATACGATTCGCGTTGCTACAGTCGCTGTCGTCATTTACGTTGGTGACCGAAGTAGCCGGATATTAATTCCATAAATTACCAAAGTTATGCCGGTCGCGAACAGGGACAACAATGTAACTGTGTGTGCCCATATAACCAGCCGGCGGGCGACATTCCAACCGCCGGCATTTCTGCCCCACACACGTACACAACTCAAACAAACATTCGCATCAAGCGGTTGCAACCGTGGAGGTAGTAGTAGTATAGATTTCTGACGGTTGCCACAGCTTCCTTCGAGTGAATGAATATCATTCGCTATGAAGCGAATAAGTTGGCATTGAATATGGGAAAGCCATTCAAATATAAATGCGGCTTGCACTCAAGGAAGCGTATTGTGTAATAGTTTAGCGCAGATAAGATACGGTCAGACTTCCTCTACGAGGCGGGCGGCAACTTCGTGCGAAAGATAACAGAAATTTAGTTCGAAACAAGGGACATTTCACGTGTAATTCAATTCAATTCGATTCACTTTCAACTACAGATTGAGATCTTATTCTAATTTCATTTCATTTAACCTGCTCCTGCTCTATTCCCGAGAAATTCACTTGAGATTATTAATAGCTGCGAGTTTAAGCAAGAAATTAATTCGAAATTTCACAATTGTTTGAATTTATATACCTATGCATTGCAGCATGCTAGATTTTAATTGGCGTGGATGAATTAATTTGAATTTTATTTGCTCGTACTGTGGAAAAAGAAAAGTTTTTAATTTGAAAATTTTCAGTTGAATTATCCTGTTATCCTGCAGCGCTGTATGCATTATGCACCCCCAATCGTAGACGTGCGGAATGCACCATGCAAATATGCACACGTGGTACACGTGGAATCTGTTCTATTACACGCATTCTCAGCAAAGTCTATCAGTTTGCCATTGCGAAATGTTCAATTTCCCAATGAGAATTTTATACAGGATGACATCATATCTAAATAAAATTTTCCATTAAAAATCCGCTTACACTTCAACAAATTGATCTAAATTACATGAGATTAGAAATAACTTTATGCAGGATAATTTCGCAATCGCCTGTATAATCTACACATATTGCATATGCACAATACACTTTGAAATTAGTTTGCTCGTAGATTTGCGCTTGAATCGAAGTGCATTCATGAATGTGATGCAGGTGCATGTAGTTAACACATTCCAATAGTGCACATGCAATAAATTTCCAACTAAATGGGCTTTAATTACGTGCTGGGTAGGGGTTTAATCAATATATTTGCCTAATTTACGACTGGAATCGAAAATGCTTTCAAAATGTTTCGTAATTTACGTAAAATTATTCCTCAAATTTACCAAACTGCTGATGATGATGATAATAATGATTACAAATCAAATAAAATAAATGAGCGTACTAATCGAGGAAAACTATTCAGGAGCAGTTCGAGTATTATCACAAACAAATGAAGCGCATTATTTGTCTTCACTCGCCCCGCATTGCAATAACGGCATGAATAATGCATTCTCGTCCTAACTCAGCGCAGGATAACGCTCAAACAGCACTAATATTCGTATTGACAATGCGAATGATTAATACGCGGCAATTCACAATTATCATTTTTGTCCTTTTATGGCGCGTCTGAATTCGTGCATTGTCCTTGCGTATTTTCACGTCTTCCGTTCTTATTTTTTACGTCCGGACACGCATTGTCTATAAATGATAAATGCGCACGGAAATTGGATTAAACTGAACAAGCTATTAATGAATAATGATCCGAACAAATTTGGCAGCCGCACTCCTAAAACATTAATAATAATAAAATCATTTTAGTTATCCTTATGAATTTTTCAAATTGCGATGAAAAATCGTGTTCCACTTTATGCAACCCTTATACATTTTACACGAAGCCAAAGACGTGACGTATCCTTGCTTATGCAACTTTGCTTTTTGTTTTTCGTTGTTTGCTGAAAGCATCTTTAGCATCTTGAGCGCGCTACTGAAAACTCGAACGAGCTGAGCGAGTGGTTGCAAGTTCATCGTTTAAAAGCGCAGCCGAATCGCAAGCGCGGAGAAAATTTCAGTACGTTCCGTGCTTCATTCTTTGCATATTTCATGTGATGCTTTTACCTGCCCGCCCGCAACATCTGCGCACCGGAAGGGAAATCTATGTGGGCCGTAAGGACGAATGCTTTTTCCGGCTCACTACACATCGCACGTACCGAGTTAATATTCCGCTCTCGCTAGACGAACTCTCCGACCACGGATGATCCTTTTTCATAACTTAAATATGAAATGTGGGTTAAATTACAAAAAGGACTTGGCGAAAGTGTTTTTTATTTCTTGGCGCGATCGTAAAATATTTAAATGATTTATTTCTTCATAATATAAAGTGCCTTTTAACTGATGAGCTTTCTTCGTCCCAAAACGAACAAATTACAACAATTCGCACTGTGCGAAAATAATTATTTTTTAATTGTTACTCTCTCAACAAATAAAATGCGAAAATACGAACGGTGCTTTTTTACTCTAGTGTGTCGGTTGGTGCATTAACGCGTGAAAATCCTTTAGCAAAAAAATGCGAAACATTTGCATTTGCAATGTGCGTACGCGCGTTGAGCGTTGCGATATAAATCACTCAAAAACGTGCGCATCGTATACGCATATTTTACCGTGGTGCTTCTCATGTAAAACCCCATAATGTACAAGCGAAATTCGCATGCAATTCAATGTGTTGCGAGTGTGCTTTTTGCGGGGATTTATTCGAAGCGCGAAACGCCACACAGAAAGTGTATTTATGTGCGCAAAAGGCACTCGATTGCAATGTGTTAATGTTTAAGAGAAGGTACGGTCGCATCGTGCGCAGTGCACGCATAAAAATATTTACAAAAAAGCATGCACGCGCTAAAAACGAAACTGTTTACTTACACTCGCTTTGTAAGTGTTTATTTAGATGAAGCTTTTTTTTGTGAAATGTGAAATATGCGACGGTGGGAAATCAAATTGTTTTATTTCGAGTCAATTTATTTTATGTGCTACCCCTATGGTTAAAAGGGTGATAATATATTTGAATATGTTCCACGCATCCGCTAAGGGTGCGCATTTATCAAGGGAGTGTTGATGAAAGTGCATTTTTTAATTTAAATAAATCTTTTTCGATCAATTTTATCGGGAATTTAATTAAACTGATGGAAAACTCACTCTTTCTCGGTTTACCAAAGAATAATTTGTTCGTTCTTTTAGAGTTCCTTTTCTTCTCGGATCGCAAAAACAGAAATAGCGTGTGCATAATACAACAATCAAAAAGAGATTCCATCATCATCCAGAGAATCGTTCCACCACTTCTTACACATTTTTTTTCTGAGGGTCTTGCAGTAATTTGCTACGTGCATCCAGCAAACGATTTCTTTGCTACGTTTCTTTCTGTTCGATGAAAAGATCGTCAAGAAAAACAACAAAGAGCACAACAGATGTACAAGTTCATTCGGCAGCGAGAAACACGTTCTTTCGCAATGCTATTCTTAGCAAGTTATTATCAAGAAAGAAATGCAGATTTTTTTGGTCAACAAATTATGAAAACTTGCATTATTGATTGATGTTCCAGAGGAAAAAAGAAGAGAAACGGGAAGAAAGGGAAAATTGGTGGATGAGAGTAATGCGCGAGATTAATCTTCCCCTTAGGAATTTGTTGACATAATGCGCCCCATTAATATGATATTCCAGCGAAAATAATTCATGGAAGGGCGATGAAATATCACACCTTGTGATAGGGAAAACGAATGCATTTTTCCTACTCGAGATGCATTTCAAACTCTAATTATATTGAATAATTCATGAAAAGTAGCAAATCATGAAAAATTTGGATAATTTAAAATGCACCTAAGTAATGTATTTTTAACTCCACTGCAATTATCTCTGATGTGACTCAATGTTTGACAACGCTATCAGTGCGAGTAGTCTTTAGTCATTAGTTCAATGTACATTCGGTTATTAATTACGGAACCACAACGTCGGGCATTCCCGTCGGGGAATAAGTGGCATCCCATTATACTGATTCACCATTAATCTAGCAACATGAGGTCCTTTAGTCCTCCGTAAATTCCACATGCGAATTAAATGTCCTTCACTCATAGACTATAAATTATTATCCAATATCAATAAAGTGCACTCATGTAAATTACGATTATTTACATTTTCGTACCTGTATCTAATTTGCTTTAAACTAACATTTACGATTTGTAATAAAATAAAGCCATGCTCAGCGAAATACCAACGCTAACCTTTTGTCATCTTCCTATATACACCAGGGATGCACTTTTATATCAACAAAAAAAAATGAAACGCCAAAGGACACAATATGAAAAAGAAACAAATAAAAGAGGGTCGCACGCGTAAAGTACTCGTATTCATTCTACTTTTGTTTTGCTACAGCATTGGGAATTCCCAATTTGTTTGCCCTTCTCTTCAGTGGTAGCATTATGCGCTATCGTCATTGACGCCATGCACCATAAACCATAAACAACCGCAGAACGGCCCTATTTAGTCCTCATCAAATACGCCGCCATACGCCATATAAAAATAAGGGTTGGCAACCTTACGACTTATGATAAAAATTGCACAAAATGCGAAAACTCCACCGCATTATACTTAATATCATTATTTTATCCCCACATAAATCACTCATTCAATAAACTATCAGACATTGGAAAATTGAAAATAATCCATTACCCCTTTTAATGTCCTGAAATAAATAAAAATCATGACCGTCAAGGATATTTAGCATGCAGTATGCAATACGGCCATGCATCTGTGAGGTCATTTGAGGAGCAACCCCTTGGCGAACTTCAGACATTGTGATACTCGCGAAAAGCCTGATGGGGACGGCAATAACAGCCCCTCGTATTATGTATGGAAGCAGGATATTTGCATGCAGACTCGTTAGCAGCGTGTCGTTGGCGACAACATGTAATGCACACCCCATACGCACAACCCCCATGTTTGGCACATGCTTACACCGCACGCCTGCCTATTTCCTCTTTAGTTTCCTACTCGCATACAGGCGTAAGGACATAGACCGCATCGTCTAATGCGGAAGCAAATATTCTCCGAGACGAGGAAGATCTTCGACACGTCATACCAAGTGCAATTCACCTAAACGCGTCTAATTTACTTTCGTGCAACTTAAATTCAAGTAGCTCGCAATATTATTGAGTGTTTATCCTGTTTACCTAATCAGCTCAAGGAGTTCATAGACAGCAAGTGCAATATCTAAGTAAATCTGTAAATTTTGTTGAACTTTTAAAGCTTTGACACATGATTGAGATTGATGAATTAAAGTCGAGAATAAAAAATGACATGAGTTTAAAACTCTTAAGAGTTTCTAAAAACTTTCTTAAAAGTATTGATTTTTGATCATTGTCCATAATTTGCGAGCAAGGATAATATTTTCATTCAAAGTAGTCTAAAAATCTTCAATTCCCATCCCGCATACTTAATATGATTTTTCATTTTGCTCAAGGATCGTTTCTTCATATTTCATTGAAATTTAATGTTTAGCCCTCTTCTCTTCACTGCTTGAATCCTTCAAGGAGCGCAGTACGCATAGTTATGCTTGATTCTATTTTATCTTATTCGGCGAGTCGTTCGTATATTCAAGTGCGGCTTATTCATTCGTAAATAAGGACGAGTTGGGAATTTTAAACGCGCCGCTCGCGAAGCAAACGCAGGAGAAGAAGAACACGAAGAATAATCCCGTCAAAGATGAGGAGCGCGCGTCTAAATATTATAACGAGAATGGCGTTCAAGTAAATTTAACTAATTCGCGTGCTTCAAAGTCCTTCAGCAAGGACTCCAAGAGTCACAACGTAAATTGAATTACGCTATGAGCATTAAATAAAATAATAAAATTGCATTGTAGGAAATTAACCTTTCAAGAAGTAAGTACTTACATGACGAAGACGTACATTGTAACATTTACTTAATATCACAGAAATGTTTACCTGAAACAATAAAAATAAATTTCAATGAAATAGTAAAATACAGCTATAAAATCAAGCAATGATATAAAATTTAATTGAATTACATTTTAGAATTATTTAATTAATATTTCCGCAGAAATAGAAGTTTAACGAGTAGTGAACAAACCTAATGAGCTCATTAAACCCGATCAAATTCATTTCCTAGACGATTTGAATTACGATTATTCAATGAATTAATAGTGCATGAGATTTTATTGATATCGACGGCGAAAAATAGCAAGTTTATTGCAAAATTCGCGCAATAAAATGCAATGATTATGCGAAACGAGGTCAGATATGGAGATAAAATCCGCAGGTGATATTAAATTATGTTACTTATCATATACCAAGAAATGACTTTATTAGTAATAACCACATATTTTGACTGCATTACTAAGTTTGTAAATATTTATTTACAATTTTTAGATAAATTGTTCAAGTATTCCTACCTACTAACCAATTAGCCCAAGCTAAAAGATTATTAAATAAATAACTAAAGAATCCAGACGATAACATGCTTTTAAAACCTATTAATGGATGAAAATAAAAGTGTTTTCAAGATATCTCTCATAATTCAAAAGATATCCAAATTTAATATAACGAATTAAACGAAAATTAATTCCTTGAGCGTTTGGATTTATTTAGCGTACTCATTTAATTAAATCAATGAAGGATTTTACCTTGCATTATGTCGTTTCCGCTTAACACGCTTATAAGACCCATGAACTACTCCTTCCTTCACTTTGGAAGTAGGCGCGCGGCAAGCAAACGAAGAAAACTGCGGCGTCAAGACATTCTTGCATACAATATCAACCGAATGATACGGTATAATGTCCTTCCGGTTGGCGTTCGCACGCATAATGCTGCATAGCTCATCCAAGTCGTACGTAAACTTCCGCACAATGTCGTCGATATCTTGGCGCATTTTAAGTCCTGGCTGCATAGCCACAATATCTTCATTCTTATCGAACGCATGTGAATTGTTTATTTGGCTCGAGTTACTCGCACTGATATCACTTGATTTATCACAAGACTTTCGTGGTATGAATTTCGGTTTGATGGGCACTTCCGGTTTCGATGAAGCCTTCGCCTTCTTCGCATTCTTGTGCTCTGGCGGATCGAAAATATGTGGATTTGTTTTAATCTGAGTTCGTATCGTTTTCGTCGGTTTCACAATGAGATGCGTCGTTTCCTCACTGTGCGTATTAATGCTATCGAAGAATCTGATTTTCTCTTTCAATTTATTACTCGTAATCGCCATGTTTTCGGATTTAATACTTGATGATTTACAAAGTGTACGCAGTTGACATGTTCACAACGCACGTTGCGTTATCAATTGAAGGCAATTTGTTTATTTAGTTGTTGCGCTCTGGCGATCGGGCGAGTTCGTGTGACAATTATGTTTCCCATAAATGTAGATGATGATAAGTTATCTCGTTTCGTGCGCTGCGGATGCACAGAGCACGCAATTCCGTGCTGTGTGTGCTTCATAAAGGTTATAAACCTATCTCAATTTTAAAGCTATTAAACGTATTAATCTAATAGAATGAGTGATGATTTCCTTTCCGCTGCTGCGTGTCGCATCTTTTATTTTTTTCGCTCGGCGTAAAACACTTTTCTCCGATCGCGCCGCGGACTAAACGAAAAACTGCAACTTGTTGACTGTTTCTATTGTTGACTAGGCGAACAATCGCAGTTTCATTTGTTCTATTACAATAGCAGCACTATGCTATGCTGATGACGATATTGATGCAACAAAGAGCGCAGCGCGTTCAACGGCATGCGCGCACCGGGCACTGAACACCGCGCATTGTGCACTTATCACCAAGTCTCGCGAATGAACCAACAAACGAACGAACGCGCTCAGCGCACAACCGGCGAATGCCATCGAGTTCACTGGAGTAAAACGCGAACGACACGGTATTAAAACCACACTCCGTGCGCGCCTCATGCGAATGCACGGAACGAAATCAAGTTGTCGTCGTCGTCGTCGTCGTGGTTATTATGACGACGCCGGCGAAAAAGAAGAAACAAAGAAGGCACTCGTGCAAATAAATGCACAGGACGAGGAATGTTGTCGCCACCGCCGCCAGCACCACGTGGACGACCAGCTCAATGAGTCACTTAATCGATTCTCCCGGCGATTACACGCATGCAGCGCGATAATAAGGCGTTCGCATGCAAACAGTCAGTCGGGCAACGAGTTTTTAATTATTTTTTGTATGCTTTCCTCAGACTCGTTTCTTACTCAAGACATTACTATCACACGCCACGCGAAAACGAAATCTCCTCTTGTTCTCTCGTTGTTGCTTCGAGTTGAATTTTATTACATCATGAAAAGTGCTTGTGAATTTATGAAATTTCATGTAATTTATCTTGGTTAATCGTTCGTTGCACTTTGCACAACATATATACATTTGTGTCCACTTTATATTAGTTATACTTATTTCGTTATACAAAATAATTGCATCAAGCAATAATGATAGTGCAATTTGCTAAATGCGCTCGAACACAAAGTGCACTCAACACCCGGCACAAAGAAACAGCGCGCCGCGACCGCTAGCTGGTTGTTGATGTGGATGACTAACGCGTCGTCCCCTGAATTGCTCACTAAATACGCAATGCACATAGAAGACGGACGAGTGAATAAGTGAATGAGCATGTACACTATGAGTGTGTACTTTTCAAACACACAACAAACGGAAAAAAACGAAATCAAAAAGAAAGAATGGGAGAAAAAAAGAAGGCAAAAGCATCAACCAGCTGCAAATTGCATGAAATTGAACGCGCACGCCCGATGGAGCGGAACGGCAGGCAATGATGATTTGTTAATTGTACGATTGATAGATATAAACGAGGCGAGCGCGCGCGCTCGCTGTTCGTATATTGCGCGATTTGCTTGCTTCACATGCGAAATGCTTTATAACCATGCATTAAAATCCGAGTGCGTGCTTTATTCAAGCACTTGAATGCTTTACACAACAGCAGCCATTCGTTCATTAATTCCCAGTTGTTCCAAAGCATACAATGTAAAGTCACAATGCGTTGTACAGTTACGTTAAACGCTTTCGAATGAGGCGCACACGAATTTTTATTGCTTTATGATAAGTCATAATTTAACTCGGTAATTGTTTGCGCATGCTGTGAATGTAAATTCTGCTTGTTTGGACACCCGGTAGGTATGGTTACGGTTATGTAAAGTAATTGTTGATTATTGACGCGTCAATCGAACTTCCGATTTGTTTATTATGCGCAATCGAAACTCTGATTGTCATGTTGCGCAAAATGGAACTCGTAATAGCAATAACAAAATGGAATTTGCACCTGGCAATCGCTTGAATGCCATGTGGATATAAAATATCTTCTTCACAAGTCGAACAACAATGGAATGATGCATAAAACAATTGAATAAATGCATTATGAGATTATTTAATCCACAGTCCAGCAGAAGACTAATACGAGATAATTATTCAATAATAAATAGCATCTAAATTAAGTAATAAATACCAGACGAGAATAACCCGCATGATCCCTGAATCAATTGAAACATTTCATCGTTCTATTATCACAATAACCCGAAACAATATGAAACAATAATTCACATTCCTAGCGTTTGCTGAAGCAGCACACATCGCATCGTAGGCTGTATTCGTATTTTGTATGTATTATTATATTAGGAAGCAATTCGTGGCGTTGCAGCGCAGCCACATAACAAGGAAAAACATCTCCCTCGGGACGCTGTGATCTTGTTGCTTCCCTTTGCTGCTTTTTCAAGTACGTACGCACCAAAGAAGTTTTGTGTTATTTCCTACTTTAGTCTACCTTTGCGTTTTTCTTTCGTTTTTACATTGCTACTCTCCTATATTGAAACGCAAACCCCTTGTGGATCACACGTATTCGGAATTTACATGCTGGTTACTGCAAATGCAGTGCGGGATTTATTTCGATTAGCCTTCAAAGTTGAACGCAAGGGGGACGGAATTGAAAAATGTACAAATGCAACTCTGTTGTGTAAATGTACCTACTTCTCGATTCGAGACAAACAAGTTTAATGCAAAGTACACAAGAAACATGTACAAATACAGGGTCACATACCAGAATATTGAGTGAGTGCGTAAAAGGCAAAGACGGAAGTGGTTTGTGATTTGCTCGTAGAAGGAAACGTAAAAGAAGTGCTTGCAACAACACCAATTGATAAGATTTGATTGAAAAAGGTGTTGGTTTGTTTGTACGTTCCATTACTAAGATAGGATACGTTGCTATAACCGATAAATATCATACCCCTTGTCGAAGCAACTTTATTTCTTCAAAACTAAATAAAAACTTTAACGGTAACTAATTCTTCGTTCGTCTGACTTGACTCCAACACCACTGAGGGTGTCTATTCGGCTAGAATAAAAGGACAGAAAGCCACCCCACGGCGAAAGAATCAAGTCTTATATAAAATGGATGAGCGCGGAAAAATTACTGGACCTGAAACGGGTGCATTCAACATTAAACGCGTATGTGTATTGCTTGCCGAGTGTAACAATTCCGAGGGAGGTATTACTCCGCACTTGGAGCGTGACTTTTCCTTCGTCCACCTAAAGCAAGGGGTGTAAGTACGTACAATGTCAGGAACACGGAAACAAATTGATTCTGGAAACGTGACCACTCCTCGGGTGCGTCGTTAAATAAACATGTCATTGGTTTTCTTGGTCACGCAGCGATGCCTCAAAATGTGTCCTGCTCTCGCAGGATAAGCAGGACCACAAATGTGTGGCTTCCAAAAAGTTTTGCTAGTGCTTCATCCAGGAATAATTACTGCGTGCAGGCGAACCCTTTAACTTTATGACACTTTACCGTAAAACACTAAACGCTAATGATCCCAAAAAGGACATTAACGCAACGTGAGTATAAAGGATCTATTGTTTCGGCGTAACTTATAATATTTAATGGTTATAGCGGTAATGTTTATACTAAGTGATGGTAGGGATGCAAAAAAAGAGGACATTTGTCCTTGAATGAAGAGTAAGGAGTGGGAAGAAGAGAAGATGCGTTTAATAGTTATTGCACGATGGGTGAGGATCTAATGAGTCCTGGAGTGTTTGCGAGTGCAATCTGCACCACTGCGTACGAAGAGGGTTGTGGACCGAGATGAAGAAAAAATCACGGAAATAAATCTTACGCAGTGCAACAACACTGGAGACACGCGCGTCTCTTTTTCCTTCTTGATGCATGGCCGAGCTGCAGATGAAACGACAACGCGAAGAACCAAGCAGGGAGGGTCGTCAATTACGCAAAAGGCATGGTTGCTCGTATTAAATAAGAGATGCTCCTTTTACTTCTCCTTCTTGCGTCGTGGACGCTGCACGCAGCGATGTATTAAAAATAATTTATTTGCTATTGTGGAAAGTAATTAAGATCTCAACACAAGAGGGAAGTTTTATCATTATAGAAAAATGTGCATAAAATTCGCCCCAGGTTTCTTCAACTTCAAGAAATATATTTTCTTAATAGTTATGCAGTTAAAACAAGGAATAAGTTAAGCAAAACAAATTCGCGGTAAAAAAATTGATGATATTCAAATAGATATTCTCTTGAGTCAATCATCAAGCATTCGATTCATCCCGCGGCAGAGCACAAAATATATGCAAAAAGACACGAACCGCAAAGAGGAGCAAAACCCGAAGCGTTTAGCCCCCCGTTCATAACGTATAATACGAGGCAAAGCAGCGAGGAAGGAAGCCGCATAGTCAAAGATGGAATATCATCATAATATCGAAGGGGATGTTTTTGCTCGCCCGAGTCCCAACCGCAGAAAGCCTTGCGCGAATAAATATTCAACGTTTGCGTGGCTTTGCATTGCGATCCCCAAATGTATTTGTCTCCTCGACGTTCGCGAGCGGGGCGCAAATACGTTTTGGAGATTATATTTCGAAAATGGTATCATATTCATGGATGACTCCCCGACTGCTCCACGCACTACTGTCACTGATGCCGAATGAATATGAGAGCGTGCACATTCGAAGAAAGTGTGCATGCACAAATCGAAAATCAAACGAGTATTTCGGGAAGGGTGTGTAATATCCTCCGGCGTATCACAATCGCTAAATGATGGCGATGACCCCAAGGCCTCGAAACTATACAATTGATTTCTTCCTTTGGCGAGCAAGTCTTAAGAAATCTTTGTTACCCTCGCCCAGGCCTTTTAATATTCTTTAAAGGTTTCTCGCCGTTTTTGACGCAGTGTAATTTACGATTTCTTAAGTGTTCTCCGTAAGTCTCAAAGGACTTTTTTGTTTTATTACACCTTGCTTGATGGTTTCTTGCGAAGTATTTAGCAAAGTGGTAAATTTAATAATCGTAATATTTCCGTAAAATTTTCTTAAATTTCGTTTCGGGGTAATTCAATTAAAAAAGACGAAGTAATTCAATTTTACATGAGGTAAGGGATGCGAAAAAGAAGCAAAAGCAGCAACTTGAGACAACTTCTTGAATTCCTCGTGCGCATTTGAAGAGTCCTTAAGAATTCTGCATCGTTAACTCAACTCCCTTTTCATTCCACTTCGTTTGCGCTTTACGTGGTTGAATTCTCTAATTCTGTTTTTAAATTTATGAAAAAGATACTTATCGTGAAAAATTAAATTAAATTACTTTCAAACACCTTAAAATATAAATTTCGCTACTTGCATGTGCTCAATCAATCAAAAAAAATGAAGAAACATCAAAGAGCTTTGATTTTATGACGAATTTATGTAAATTTCACGATAATATTTACGTTATATTACACGCTGTCCTCCTGCTCGTTATGCGAAAGCAAAACTCAAAAGTACCATTCGAAAACATTCCGCATTGATGCATGTACCACATACGTGCAATGTTTTTTCAAAAAACCTGATCATAGACGCCGGCTAACATTACAAGCGAGACAACAAATTGTCCAGTTTTGCAGGAGCGAAAAAGAAGCGAGAAAAGCGACGAGGGTCGTGAGCTTAAATTGAAACTCGTGTTTCATCTGCGGACGCGTTCCGCATGGGTGTAAGCCACATTCGGGATGCTCTCATGTGCGAAATGCGGCGGCAACACATGCCGCACAGTCTGCCGCCTCCCGCTACCGTGTGCACAAAAGAGGAGGGCGGCAACGGTGGCGACGGGCCGCGTGTGTACAAAATACTATATATTTTGCTTTATACGTGTTTTATCGCTAATAAATTAAATTCTTTTTCGTTATTTGTTAGCGAACATTAAATTTAATTCCACGCTTCCGGACAACACTGTAGACAACCAGGCCAACATCGCAAGGATAATTCCAATACTTAAAACTCGTGCATATTAAACGCATGAGTAATCAGGTTGTAAATCTTACAAGTGAGAGGATATAATGAGCAAAACGTGCACGAGTCGCAGTCAATGCGCGAAGCGATCAATCAGTAATCACCTGACTAATAACTAAACGATGAAGAAAGACGAGGAACGGCTGAGAAATCTGATGAAAAATGTTTATGCTAACGCTAAAGCGGCCTTGATTGTTCTTTAATTTACAAACCAATCTAAACGTTAATCAAACTACTAAGCTTCATTATAAGTTTCATAAATACGTGCATAATATGTGCCATACAAATAAGTTCGCTCTTTGTCCATTTGAACTTTCAACGATTAAATCGTATATGCACTCTGTGTAATGAGTCACTAATTTCCATTTTCCAGTTGTAAATCGTAAAATCCAATGTGTGTTAATCACTCATATTCAAGTGCTTAAACTAGGTAAATTTATTAAATTTTAATTTAATTTTCTCAATTTCTCCTGAAATATTTTCAATACTGAGTAAGTAATTAAGATGCAAGAAAAAGCAAAAAAAGAATAATTTGACCTCGTAACATTAATATTTATAAATAAACTTTAAACCTATCAATACTCCACTTATCAGTTCAATTTGCAATAATACTAATTTATCATTTAATCACGGCTAATAAATAAATACATAAATATTAATGAGGCTATAAAAGGACTGCCAAGATTTACATTTCGCTGATTAATTTTATTACTCTTACTAGGGAATTGTCTGTCGGGAATTCACACTCATTAATCGATTGTTAGAACTGAGGGATCATTAACTTCTTATAAATGAGTTGAAATTTTGTGATTCACAGAGATGAAGAGTGCAAATCATATAAAAGCATCTCATCTCATAAAAATTTATCAGTTGGAATTCCGGTACCAAAACAGCCGTAACTCTCAAGTATTTAATAAAATGTTCGCTAAAAGTTTCATTTTATTTGCTTGCGTAGCAATTAATCTCGCTTATCCTATTAATAATTTCGAAATTGTTAGTGATATCAATGGTCAAAAATATTATTTAGTACCTTTAGTTCCATCACATCAACAGAGTTTACAACGTCAAAGAAGGTAACTTCGTAATTACTTTATAATAATTATAAATTGTATTCTAATTAATTTTAAAGACAAGTAACGAATGGAGATTTGAACAACACTGGTTTCAAATTATCTCACACTCAACCCCTGATTAATAACAACAACCACCAACTAGATTTGAGTGGAAATGTTGGAAAACAGTTCGGAGGTCCTTATTCTGCTGGTGGTGCCTTAGACTACATGCACAAACCTTCATCTTCAAGTGCGTCACTTTACTCGCAACATACGCAAGGATTGGGTACTGATGCTGGAGCAAAGGTGCAATACAATTTCCACCAGTCACGCAGTGGTCATAGTACTGCAGGTATTTCAGGAAATTACGATCAGCATTTTGGTGGTCCACGTGGTAATACAAAACCCGAATTTGGAGTATTCTTAAATTATAATTTAGAGTTTTAAACTTTTATGACATGCTTGAAACAATTTTTATAAATAGTATTATTACTATAACAATTAATAAAATGCCAAATATTTCCTATTACACATGTGTCAAACAGTTATCAAATTAATTGAAGCTCATTAAAAATGGGTAAACTAAGAAAAAAATCTCAGCAAGAGAAAGAAAAACGGAAATTTAAATCCATCGCAGAAATACAGACAGATTATTTAAAAACGAACGATTTTTTCAATAACGTCGAATCGTTAATACAATTTATGGACTACGACCAATTTCCGGAATCCGTCCCAACCGAGCAGAAACTTATTCAACGTCGCGAACTTGTACGTCGTATTACCAGAAAATGCAAATTACGGAGGAGAGCGCCTTCGAAGAGCAGCGATCTCGAAGAATTTTTCGAGGATGTTTATGAACTAATAGATAGCGAAATGAGGGAACACGCTCATGCATTTCAACCATTCACTGAGCTACCTAGCGGTGCACGGAATGATGTTCTGGTCAACATTGATGAAAATTTACTAAAGAAATTATACACTGAGTACGAATCACTATCCGAGCAAGAGAAGAAAGGTGACGTACTTAGAATACAAGCACGCAAAGACAGGCGGCGAACCCGAAAACCTGTTAATAAACTCACAACTATTAAATCTATGAACCTCTTCTACAAAAAATGCGTCGAAGATGCCAGGAACCGAGAGTCATTAAAGGATAGAAAAGACGTGATAGTATTTTATGGCGAGCACATGAATTTACAACAAGTCGAATGGCAAACAAGAGAGGCATATATAAAAAGTGTAGCGCAAACAACACGACAACGAATTAAACTTTACTTGATTAAAGTTTTAAAACATGGCTTTACTTCGGATACTAAACTTACTGATTTTGAATTTCTAACCATGCTATTGCTACATGAATTGAACTTGGCACAAATTGGTCGCTTGGGCCATAATTTCTTTGTATATGGAATGGGTACGTATCAATAATTCTCAAATTGCGAGCTACCAAAATTTCTCTCCTAGTTCCTACAATGGTTGCCCGAACATGCATCATCCTCGTTATCGAAATGCCACTCATCATGAAAATAATGACATTATCAAGTTTGTCTCGTAGTAATCTCTTTCGTTTCTTTGACGCCGTGCCGTTATTGAAAGGCATCGCGTACTGCACGATTGGATATTTTCTCCTGATGCAAACGGAAGTTTGTATGCTGTTCGAGGGTACTGCAAAAATAATAATGCACATTCTCACCGATCAAAAGGGCTGGCTTGGCTGTATTAAACGTATTAACCCCGAAACTGAATGCATACCTTCTAAAAATAATCGGATATATTCGGATAATTGCACGACAACTACTGGTAAACTTTATAGTTTTGCAACGCAGTATTTCATCAGGTAAAATCTTATTTAAACACTTGATAAATCATAGCTTTGACTTAATTTGTAACTTTTAAGCTATATTATGTTTGATCACATGAGCAGTATGAGCCCTTATTTACACGCTGGAGGATTTTTTGTCTGGATAGTGGTTCTACTAACAGCCTTGAATGGAATTGACATAATTAAACGATCCACGACGCGATTGATACTTTTTGCAATGCTTCCCTTATTGCTGATCCTTGTTGGCATGGCGATATTACGCATTAAGAATATTGCTGATAAAGTCGTATGGATATCATACCTTTTATTCAATTGGGATAATATATTGAGTCCTCGAGTAAGGACCCTTTAATTTCCCTACCACAAATTTCACTTTGTATTTCTAGTTTGTTCTGGATTCATTTAACTTGGGCGCTAAAATGTACCAATTACCCTTTTTAATCTGGATATGCGCAATGAAACCAAGTGAACTAAGTTGTCAATTCATTACAGTGAAAGCAATGGCTTTATCTCTCGCTGGCTCTTGGGCATTTGGATGTCTCTATTTGGTATCCGTTTGGAAAATACGCGAAAATTATCAATTGTCACCAACGTGTTTTGTGCTACGACGTAAGTAGTTCATTAATCAATGTGCAATTTGTTGAAACTTAAACAACTTCTTTTATTAGCTATTGATCATATTTATGCATTAATTCCCGATCTTGCGCAAGGATACTTTGCCGCGAGTGCATGGATTCTATTATACTACCTCGCAATTCTCTACATTCAAGCAATCTTTATTGTTTATGCAATAAATTGCACAACCGATACGCTGGTCGAAGCGGTGCCGAAAATGCGTAAATATGCGCTCATTATAGTCGTTGGCGTGTGGGCATTTAGCTTCGCATTTCGCTATCTTCGCGACGTGGATTTGGTGGAAATAATTGACGCAAATTTAGAAGTGGACGAATTAGGAATTATCAATGGATTATTATTTTGTTTCTTAGTTACAGGCTTGCAATTCTTCTATGGGATAGACCGATTCAAAGACGATTACATGTTTTTCTATGGTACTACACCGCATAAATATTGGACAGTAACTTGGCATATTCTTGTGTTCGCTGGATTTGTAATTTCATTATTATACATACGAGATTTGAATCCTGATTGATTTGCTTCCAGGCCGAGTTTGCTTGTTCAGTTATTCGTGTATTTGGCGTGATAAGGTTCAGTAACGCACACCCGGAGATAAATAACACTCGACATTTAATTGAAATCTGGACGGCATTACTTTCGGTATTCGTTGTCGTTTTCTTCTACTTGAAGCACACTTGCAAATGGATATTTCGTAAAGTACAAGTTGAATATTCTGTACGTGATTATGAGTTTATCAATCATTTTATAGGGCGCAGCGCAAAGTTTCAGACCTCTACTTACGTGGGGTTCTACTGATCCCAGATTACGTACATTACGCCGCTACTACTTTTCGCATCGCGATTATAGAGCTCAGCATCGGATGGCCCATTGCACTCATAATTGTATGCTAAGGAACGATACGTTCAAAGCGGCATTCACTCTTCAAATGATTACACTCGAAATAAAACGGCGGCAAGTGGAGCAGTCGGTGGAGGTAGAAGAGGTAGAAGACGCATTCGATCAAGAACTTGATGGTGAGACAGAAGAAGAAGCACTTTTGCGTACGGTAGCTACCATAACAGAATGTGCAACTTCGCGATCATCTCAGTTTGAACACTTGATGCATGCTATCGGACGGCGCGTTGCCGAGCAGAGGAATCAAGATAAACGGGCGCGAGTAAGAAAAAATATGTTTAATATATAATTGAAGCACTGGTTGTTCAATTACGAGCGTAAATTGTTCCTAGAACTTTAACTGCTTAATAGATTTTCGTTAATTCACGTTTATAGATCTTTAATTTATTTTATAATAATTAACGTATATTGACATCAATGAATACGTCAGTTAATACATTCTATTGAACATTGCCAAATTTGTCAATTTCTCTGATATATTTTGAGTTATTGAAAGAAATATTCAACAAAATGCGATACATGCATACGTTTTGAAGTATCTTTCTGAAGTTGAGAAAGTAACTGACAGTAAATATTGAATTTAAGTAGCAGGAAAACGGTCCATGCTAATTCATGTTTGATTAACAACTCTTAAATTAACTAAAAGCTAATAATTAGTAATACCGTATCCTGATTAGATGATCAAATCTAACTAACAAATCGTATTCGCTAGCATGCATTTCTTCGTACTTTAGAATACACTTGCTCTGTGTTACAAGATTTGGGAAATATAAACTAATTTTTCTCCAATCATTATGATAATTCAATGCACATTATTGGATTGTATTAAAATATAATAAATACTATAATATTAAATTCAGCAATAAATTATGCGAAACATAAAAATTCTTTAGAAATTTAACTTAAGACATGATTCGCATAAATCAACATTCTTATTATTGTTAATGCTTTCAAACCAATTGTCATAAATCAAACATTTCGTAATTTATTGAGCAAATTCTTAGACATAACGTCTAATTGTTGGGCATTAATGCATTTGTCCAGTTGATCTGGAAACTCCAGTCTACTATAACCACTAATATATCAATTAACCTAAATTTTTTTTCAAAGTCTTGAAAGTCTTTCTTCAGAATATCAAAAGTGAAATTAAACACAATGTTCGTTGCGGGACATACCAGTGATTTATAGTCATGAAAAATTTCATTTCGCTTGACTTTTATTACGTTGACAACAAATAATCCGCGAGCCGCGTTTTGTCCTTACGCGCACATATGAGTAAAAGGGGGGAAGGAGAAAGATCCATATCAGGTGGCGGGATACTAAATGTTCGTCTTTTTGAATGCAGCGCCGAAGCGAGATGAATGCATTTTATAACCGGCCAAGAATTCGGCCGCCCAGGAAAAAAAAATAAACGGGCGTGCTCGTGCAATGATATAAAATTCCATATTGCATTGTGTGCGGATGAAGAGAATGCGCTCGCTTTTACCGGCGCAAGGCAAATAAAAATATGATGAAAGCAAGAGCATGCTTTAGCGCAGAATATGTGAAGTTCAAGTGCTGAATTGGATTGTGATGAAAACCAATAATTTTTGAAATTGAGAAGATTGAGAAGCGAAATGCGGTGTCGTTTGAAGCACATGAACCAAAAGAGATTACGACCGTTCTTGATCGATTTCATCGCATCACATTCGGATGACATCTTTCTCAAGGGATTAAGATGTTTTGCACTAGAGAAAATTGTTCAATATTCAAGTTAACTATGAAATAAGAACCTTCAGAGATGCCATCGGAAGTGCTAAAACACCAACTTATTTTTAGCATCATACAGATAAATATGAGCCAAGGTTAAAATTTCAACAAACAATATTCTTAGCTCTAAAGTGCAATAGAATTCCCGCACTTTTCACACTGTATTCTATATTTGTCTAGCTTCGTATTTCACGGCATTGAATCGCATGTATTCTTTGAGCCAGCCTATTATGTTATTATTATATTGTATCACTATTATGTTGTGTGCGCATCAGCAAAAGTGATTTGCGAGTACAAATATCATAAATAAGGAAGTGCTTATCATGCGATCGCGAGTCAGCGATTTCGTTATGAAAATTGTTGTGCACGTTGTGCGATGGGACCTGATGGAACAAGAGACAATCGGGCAATTACGAAGTGCGCACCTTTTGTTGCTTGCGCATTTAACGCTCGCTTAGGTATTGAAAGCACGCATGAGATTTCCATTTCAATTCTGAGAAACGCAGCAGAACATTATGTTTCATTCATCTGCGAGCAAGCAAGAACAAAAGCGTTGTTGGAACGCATTAGGTGTGACGGACCCGCGACTCGCAAGTGTTCGCGTTGGCGGTTTGCTGGTATGCGCCACGCATGGAAAGTGAAACAGCACCACACTTGTTGTTCTCATTAATTTTGCTCACATTTCAGTTACAATTAATTACACCGCATTACGGACCGAATGAATAAGTGCAACTCCTACCTTGATTCGTTATCGGTGAGTCGATCGTACGCTGGCGGCGGCGTTGTACAAAGCTCGCTAAGCATTTGATCCAAGTCGTTAGCCAATGATGATAACAACTGGAACAAGAAAATATTTTAATATAATATTCATTCATAACAGGAAAACTTTAACAAATTTTAAGCCAATAAATAGGGGTGGTGATAATCTGAGCTGAATTTGAGAATGATCAATAATTATAAGAAGCGCTAATTAAATAAAAATTTAAGGAGGTATCTAAAGCAAAGCTCTATGAATCTAATGTGGGTAATGCAACGTTCATCGAGCTTGGTAATCGCAAAATTTCAATGAAAAATATTCAAGTTTTCAATTTCGAATTAAAATTACATCAGGACGTGGTCAATTCCGATCATTCGGACCAATATGGCTCGATGCGTAATTAATTTATCTTTCCCATAGTATGTGTCGCATTTTGGAACAACGTTGCAAACAACCAAAGAGTTAATTTTTAGAGTTAAACAAAATATTTGGGGAAAACTAAATATCTGGAATTGCAAATATCTCATAAAAATATGAATAGCACATTAAATTTGAAATTGGTGTTATATTCTATGTTAATTGAGCTTTCTATACATGTATGTACCTTTCTTGTGTGATAATTTTAAGGCCACTAAATAAATTGCCAAAATTTAGTCATATTTTGAAATTCTCTTCGAGCCCAAGATTCTTCAACTTTGACATTAAATTACGGCCAAAATAATGAACGTATCGCAATCATTTTTTTATACATATACTACAACTAATACTCTATCGATTACCAAAGAAACAATTTCAAAAATTTTCATACGTGCATTATGCATTGCTTTAAATACTGTATTCGCGCATTATCAAACGACTATTTATTTCGAGAAAATTGTATAAAAAGTATACGTCTTCGTACGTCATAAAATCAAACTTTGTGTAATCTGAAAGGATCCTTTAAAATACATTTTCTAAAAATCGTCGTAAATATTGAGATGCGTCTTCTGATCCAGAATATACAGTAGTTAAATAACGTATTAAAATATCCATCATCAAATACATAAATTTTAGTACACCATTTTACAACAATTTATACAAATTGTAGTTCTTTATATTGTGTAGAGTTATTCATCATTCTAAACATCTTCTCCTATACTTTTTCAATTGCATTTACATTATCTACGATCACAATTTTCCACTTGAAAACCCGCTTTCTTTTATTATTTTTCAACTTTCAATGCAAATTACACACAATGCATGCAATCATCGCAATAAACGAAATGATTTATGGAAACACGCATGAAAATGATTTCTTCAGCATTATTTTTTTACTGTTGATAAAGCCATATAAGTAGCACTACTATCCAGATGCTTCGGACATTAAATAAATTTTATTGCGTACATTTTAATATCTGCAAACGAACA
The DNA here is from genome assembly GCA_030264675.1 of Anaulacaspis nigra. Taxonomy (NCBI): domain Eukaryota; kingdom Metazoa; phylum Arthropoda; class Insecta; order Coleoptera; family Staphylinidae; genus Anaulacaspis; species Anaulacaspis nigra. The sequence goes on from JARJDV010012584.1 coordinate 98,764, forward strand.
GCACAGTTGTCTGGCCCATATAGCAAACAAGTTTATCGCTTTTACTGCTCCTATCATCATTTCCGTCATTGTTTCACTCTACTTCCTCGCACTCAAGCATAGAGCAGGCGTGTGCATTTAGTGCACTTATTACCACTAAGCTACATTTATGTATTATTTCGCAAATTTGCATAGCGTAATTAAAAGCCGAACAGGATCATTATTATTCTTCCTACATTTCTAGTACAACAGGCATAAAATAGACTAATGTCTAATCATTTTTTAATGATCTGCCGCAGCTGTCCTCACTATTCACAAACCCTTAATAATTTGGAATAAATACAGAGTTAATTACCCAACAAAATATTGATTTGTATTGCACTTAAATAGATTAATTCTGTAAAAACCCTAACACAAATTAAACGTAAAAATAGAAACAAATGAGCCGTCTTTCTATTCTTTTGCATGCGCTTCTTTTTCTGTCATTCCTGTGATGACAGCTAAAAATAGTTTTGGAATTATTATTTCACAGATTTTCATAGCGTAATTAAAAGCCAAATACGATAATTTCTGGTACAAGAGGCATAAAATAGACTAATTTCTAATCATTTTTTAACGACATTTAACAGCTGTCCTCACTATTCAGAAGCCCGCTTAATAATTTTGAATAATTCCCCAATAAAATATTGATTTCTATTGCATTAAGTAGATTAATTCGGTAAAATGCTTGACATAAACTTGAGGAACTGTAAAAACCTAGAAAAATAGAGACATATGGGTCATCTTTCTATTCTTTTGCTTGCTCTTCTTTTTCTGTTATTCCTGTGATGAGAGCGAGACAGCGAAATTTTCATAGCTTAATTAAAAGCCAAACACGATAATTTCTGGTACAAGAGGCATAAAATGAACTAATGTCTAATCATTTTTTTAATGACATGCAACAGCTGTCGTCACTATTCACTCGCCCCCTTAATAATTTTGAATAATTCTCCAATAAAATGAATACCCAAAATATTGATTTCTATTGCATCAAGTAAATTAATTCTGCAAAAAGCTTGATACAAATTTTAGGATCTCTAAAAACTTTTTTAAAAAATAGAGAGATATGGGCTCTTCTTTTTCTGTTAGTCCTGTGATGACAGTGAGACATGCTTTAATGTTATTATAACTTGGCAAATTTTCATAGCTTAATTAAAAGCCAAATAGGATAATTTCTAACACAAGAGGCATAAAATAGACTAATGTCTAATCATTTTTTAATGACATGCAACAGCTGTCCTTACTATGCACCAGCTCCCTTAATACTTTGGAATAATTCCGCAGCAAAATTAATGCCCAAAAAATATCGATTTGTATTGCACTTAAGTAGATTAATTCTGTAAAAAGCCTAACACAAATTTCGGAATTTACGAAGTGTACAAACGTAAAAAATTAGAAGCAAATGGGCCATCTTCCTATTCTTTTGCTTGCTCTTCTTCTTTTTCTGTTATTCCCGTGTTGATAGCCGGCGATATTTTTGGTATGAGTCATGACGACAATGCTCGCGACCAGTCAGCCGTTTAACCCTCTTTTTGTCGCCCTCATCGTCAACGAGGGCATGTCAGGAAAGAAGTCGCTACTCAATGAATTTTCCTGCTCGCCAAGCAAAAAGTACTCGTTAGACAGCAGCAAGTAAATTAGGCAAGCACACTGTGGGATGCCCTTACAATAAACAACAATTGAATAAAGTGATCTTCATCGTGATTCAGCAATAAAATGCTCCTACTGCTTTTGATTATTTGACAACATTATAATGAAATTGCCTACGTAAATTCGTGAAATGGAGAAATTTGCTTAATGCATTCATTGCTGCTATCAATAGTAGGTGCCAACTGATATGACGTGAGGCAGAATAACAAATCATATAACCTGCATATTTTTATCAACTGTATAATGAATTGTTGAAATATTCATGATACGTATACGTAATACTACAAATTTTCATACCGCATTCAGTCGATTTCATGTATAAGAATTTCATTGCTTCTAAGCCACGATTTGCCAACGGATTGAACGAAACAAACTGGTTTAGCCATGAAATCATAAACTTTACTTATACTATGTTTATGTTTGTGTTATAATTCATAGAAATAGCGAGGTAAATAGGGATGCAGCAAGCACTTAACCTCTTTCTTCCGGCTGACCAGTTTACTAGAATAATCTTGATAAAGCAGGTTCTAATAGATAATTGAAATCGTTTAAACCTTTGATGCGTGATAAGAAATGATCTTGATAGTAATCGATTTATAGATGTAAACAAATAGTATGTATTTACTATACGTACCCCATAATAACGAGACATCCTCGATCTATCAGGAACGTCAATATCGTCCATGGCAATCCAATATTTACACTTATCACGAAGTAATCAAACAAAGCTGAAGAATTCTATGCACTAAACCGAAACCTGTCAATCATAACCACAAAGTGTGCAAACTGGCATTGTATTGTTCGGAAATTAAACAGCGCGATATTTTAATCGAGTATGAAATTAGATTGATACTCGAACCGAAATAACAGATTTTATTTGGAACGTAAATACAAAAGCGGCCACTCTCCTCCAAGCACATGGGTGCACTAGTCATTTGTTTATATACGCACTCCCTACTGTCTGATATTAAACTACACACGTTTTATTACATTGTTCATCGTAGAAACTAACCAAACCGTGCCTATTTACTGATTATCTTGCTGTTGTTAACGTTGCATTCACTCAGCTCATTGTTTACAACTGAACTAAGCAGCGCGCACACACTGACAAGTCAGTACCAGCCGAAACCTGCTGCTTTACCGGCAACGACTTAACGCTCACATGTGGCCCTGATACTCAAGTCAGTTGTGCGCATGAAAACTACAATTATTATGTATTCACAAATGCTTGTGCAACGTGGTCACAAGGTCCTGTGGCGCAACGGATAACGCGTCTGACTACGGATCAGAAGATTCCAGGTTCGAATCCTGGCAGGATCGTTAGTTTTTTTTCCCTTAATTTTCTCAAATAGAGAAAAATTTATCAATCAAACAATTCCAATTATAATTTAACTTTTTCTAAATATTTTACGAAAATGTACGCCTCACAAAATAAGTATACATATTAACTCTTTATAAAATGAAAGAGAGGTGAAATTAAAACTTATTAAAGTTTAATGTAGGCAACATAAAACACACTCTTTCGTGTCTGATGTAAACTAAGTAATTATTAAATATTGTTTTAGCTTTTATCTGATGGTTTTTGAAGATGATGAATAATAAGGAAAGTTGTGTGATAAGTGTGACCCGGAAAAATTGGTCTGACGATTAATTTTATGAAATTAATGAGCGACATTTGAAGCCCAGAATTGTACAGCAGTGAAATGCTTATGTATCATCAATTTGCGCGTTTGCACATTACATAGAGTGTGCATACGCAAAATGCGTGCAGTCCGCTTATCAGCACGGAACGCGTGGGCGCGCATCTCGTAAATCACGGCCGGCGGGGTTCGCGCCGACGTTGATGCGATAATAAAATGCGCAGAATGCCCATTAGGCGCACATGACCATAAGTGCCCCGCGGTCACTAACGCGGTCCCAATTGCATGTCCATAATTACACAACACGCATACATTGCCACCGCAAATGCTCACATTTAAATTCATTTCGTGTACGTACACACGATATTCGTTGGTGTGCCATCATCATTTGCGAAGCAATATTTAACATGTCGCTACCCCTTTTATAAACATAAATATCACAACTTGCACTACGCACCACGCACGTATTTATATTAAAATAGCTTTGATGCTTTGAATTTCTCCAGATTTTTTATTCAGCAAATTGTGTGTTTGGCTAATTTAATTTCGCTTGTTACGCAGGCTTTAATTTTGCCATGTATTGTCATGTGTGATGACGAAGTGGACACTTTGTGAGGGCATTTTATTCAGAGATATCTCGTTTAATATCCGACACGCGGAAGCATTCCATTTCCGGAAAACGTTCGAATCGCTAACAAAATATTCGAAACGGGCAGCAAATTTCCCCTCGTGTTGGGAGCAGATGCATATTTCTTGATCAATTTATCATTATGCATATTAAAATTGTCAAATTGTCAAATATATCATGTATTTTGACTTGCGCTGACTTTCTTATTATGGCAGAATATAATACGTAGGCAATTTCAATGCGCACAAAGAAGAAAATTAAACTTTTTTTACCTGCATGTATACACTTGACGTGGACGATCGTTTACTTCGTCGAAATTGGATGAAATTCGTCATCATGATTTATCCTGTAACAAAGGATAATAAATTATGAACACATAATCAAAATATTTTCACCATTGTTTCAAGTTCATTATAAATAAAATAATTGGCGTGTACAATAATTATTTTTTATATTTCCCTTTTTGAATTACATAAATACTGGGCACAGAAAATAACGCAGGTTACTTAAAACAAGTGTAATTATGCTTTAATTGCATTTCTCCACTTTTTGCTTTTGTTTGTGCATTGCGCATTGCACGACATTCTTCTTCCTACTTTGAAATTCGAATAGAGCACGAGGACCGAATACGAAATTCAACGTAAAGTGTTTACTTTGCAAGACAAGCCTGACTTTAATTAACTTCAATAATATTTATTCTTCGTTTTATCCGAGAAAATACGTTTTGTGTATGAAAAGAATAAATGTTTAATGTTGGAAAATGAAGAACAAAATACAAGAACGTCTGAAATATTTCGCCGTCTGTTTACGACACCCGCATGACCATTGAGACATCCTTGATGGCAGATGAGATGAAACACACATCCTCATGTTGCCTGCCATTGTCTCGCATCCCTAGTGCTGCTCTTTGCATCAAGGACGAGAGGACTAAATGATCTCCACAAAAATATGACAACAAATGGACACTCAAACATGGGACGAGAGGGAAATAAACTAGAAATATAAGAATACGCAATTTTCTCTAAATGTTTTTTTCTTTTTCCCATCGCAAGAAATCCGTGGCAGTTTTTTCATGCATACGTAAACTATTTGTTTGATAAATTAATAAAACTAAGTTAAATTACAAGTTGTGCTACTTCTTCCGACACGCGAATAAACGAAAAAGGAAAGCAAACTAAGAAACTACAAAAGTGGGCTCAATTGATGTAAATATATTCAATGGCAGTTTACGTAATAGCTGTTGACACCAACTGGGACGAAAACACATTCTTGTGGCGTTTTCTTTTACGCTGCTCGCGCCCCCCAAAGAAAAGGACATCAAGTTTTAGTGTTATAGATGACGTAAAAGACACTCTTTACCAGAATGAATGACTATGAAGAAAAACATCAGGATATTCCGGCTTTTCCTACGAAAATCCAGGATTGCGATAAGAAGTTTAATTAAGTTAAAAAATATTCCATTAAACTTCACCTCAAGACATTACATATCCTGCATACACAAGAAAATTGATGTAATTAGATAATAATGAGAAAATAAAGAAATCGTGAAAACGAAATAATATACTAAGTAACACAATGGTAATTTGTTGTAATAATTTCGATATAAATTCCAAGTAATTAATAAAAGTATGCAGGACATGAAGAAAATATTGTTGTATACAGTGAATACTCGTTTTTTAAATAGCTTTATTAGCTCACTGCAAAAGAAGCAATATAACTAGCAATCGAACGAATAAACGCAATATTGTTTCGCAATAGTGAGCCAAATAAACGCATAACGAAATGGATGCCACCATCATCATCATCGTCATCGTGTGTCATTCTTGCGGCGAGCCGGACGTATCAATTGTTCGTGATCAACCAGCTAGATCTGTTCGCGGTCCAAAAAGCGCAAGCACAATAGGAATGCCACACGCATTTCGTATCATCGCGTTTTTGATGCAATTCTAGAATTATGCCATTGGCAAACGCACCGAGAAAAAGACGACAAACGAATATGCATCACGGCTAAGAAGAGGACAGTTGATGTTAGTAAGATGCAGACAAAAGAAATGTGCATTTAAATTTAGTTGATAATTTAAGATTAGCAAATTGCATGTAAATTGTTTGTCAAGTGATTGGAGATTGAAGCATCCTTGAGCACATCAAGAAAAATGTGTCAACTTCAATCAGAAAATCGTACTTTACTTCTTAGTTCTCCGTGTTGCGGTATTGTTTAAAGTTGCAAGTCTTTCTTGCGTATTTCGTCTTTTTCTATTGGCAAGAATGCGTGTTTGTCTTTCATTGTTGACAAAAGAAAGCAAATTGCTTTTGGTCTATGAAGACATAGAAAAGAGTGAAGACCACCATTCTTTGCACATCCAGGGCACATATAAAGATATTCCTCGTCTGATGGCGAATTAGTTGGTGACAAACCATCGTGCGCGTTGGATGAATTGAAACACTGCTATTGGATTTTAATACAGAAGAATAAATATCTAGTAAATTAACGTGTCGTATCCTGATTGTGATTTTTGGGCGCTGTGAAAATGTCGAATATTAATTATCAAGGACTTTTACGATTTGGATTTTTGTTTGTGGTTGTTTTGTGGAGGGTTGAAGCTATTTCTAATGTGGAGTCAAATGTTCAGGTAAATTATTTCCTGCTCATCTGAATATCTTACAAGAAACTTCGAATGCATTAGATGCAATTTTATGCTTTCACTGTGAGAAAACTTTCAGTATTTACTTGATAGTACAGTCTTTTGTCTACTTGATAATGTCGTGTAGAAAAGTTATTGGTGAAGTTATTAAAAGAAGAAAATGTGTTAATTATTGTGTCATACGGAAATACTTAATTACAATAACTTGACGTGTTATTCAATTGCAAATTTCTTTTTTCTTGCTTAAAGCAAACTTATAATTAACACGACATTTTATCCTCTTAAGCGGCTTAAGCTGCGTTGTTTATAAATTAGCCTTAAACAACAGAACAAGTTCACGGTGGCTTGGTTTGAAAATGAAAAAGTAAAGAAGCGGAAAAAAGAAGTAAACCAAAGGAATGAACAAGTGCAACAATGCTGAACGTACGAATTACGAATTCCATTCGAAGTGAAATTCATATTATTACCTGTTAATTATTTCTAACATAAACTTTTATTATTTACCACAAACTGGTGGCTTTTGTAATTTAATATTGTTGTACTTTCAAAGAATACAATCACTGAAGAAGAACGCCGAGGGGCTCCAACGCCAACAAACAGTGGTGGATATAATGAAAACAGCAAGAAGAAGATTATTGTCGATGATAATGATAAGAAAACGAGAGGAATTCATTCAACAAGTGCGTCTCATAAACATCATCATTTTTTCGTTCCGTCCGGTAGTAAATTGCGATTATATTTAAGGGATAATAAACTTTGTTGTAATAAATTTTAGGATACGATTCGCAAATAGCTGCAACAGGACATGGAGGTGGTGGTTCAGGTTATAATGTTGGTCCAACAACAGGATACGAATATGGAGCACCACATGGAACAGCACCATCAAGTGTTGACCATGCAGGTGGATCAGTGCATAGTGGACATGGACATCATGTTCAAGCACATAATGTTGGTACTGGATATACGACAGGAACAGGATACGGAAGTGGTTACGGTGTAGGTCAAGGTTACGGTCACTCTGGAGGTTTTTCAGTTGGTGGTCATATTGGTGGTCATAGCGGTCACGGTGGTCATGGTGGTCATATTGGTCACGGCGATGGGGGTCATGGTGGTCACAGTCTTTACGGTGGCCAAGGAGGATTTCATAATGTACAAACTTTATCTATTTTATCTCAATTTCTATAATTTAAATTCTACCACGCGAAGCAACTTAGCAGGATATTAAAATTACTTTGTTGTTAATATAGGCATTGGCTTTAAAAGGCCTTTTGATACCACTGGCAGGCATTGCACTTTTGGGAGCAGCGGCTGCATTGAGTACGAACCCAGTGCTTCTGCAATTGGGAGTCGTGAACGGCAAACGTCGTCGCCGTAGGTCAGCAAGGGCATTGTCCGAACAACACAAATCCTCCTATCCGAGTAATCCGCATGTGCGACCAGACGGTGTTTAACCGCTCAACCGATAGCATTTATTGAACGATGTGTGCAATTCGATCATCTGTTTATGTTTCATTGCAATCTCAATTACTGTTTGCTGCTTGCCAGATGCTCTTCGGCATTTGTTCAAGCGTTGTTTTCATGTTATTTCAATTGCTTACCTACGATAATCCTTAGCGTTTATTTATTGTGTCTTAATTAAATAAATCAATAAAATATAAGCTTTAACAATTGAAAATTCAATTATTCATGGCTATTTGACTAACAACTCAAACATACCATCAAGCATCCATAATTATTAACTATGTAATTACTCAACAATTGGCTTATTAAATAATTAGATAACTCATTCAACTAAATAACAGAAAACAGGATATTTACTCTGTTTACTTGTATGACTCATTGACAATTTTCAATTTTATGGCTTCAACTTTTGTGTCTTCCATCAAGCAAAGAGCACGTGAGTCATTGTAAAGACAATACAAAACTAGTCCGGAACAAGTACTATGTACTTAATTACAAACGATTGAAGTTGTTAAAAACTCATTACGTTCTCGTCAACATCCATCGGTCAAAGTTAACTCGTTCGAAAAACTTGAAAGTTTTACTTATCCTTCCCGATAGCATATGCTTTCAATGGACACGCTTCAATGCATCTAAGAGAAGCCTGTTTTATAGTTTTGAGTGAAATGCATTTCCTACTTGAATTCCATCAACAGTAACACTGCACCAACGCAAAGAGTGTTTCAAGTTTTCGTCTTCGAACAGTTGATTGGTTCTAACGTAATAAATGTTCAGATGCATTAAGGCAATGAAACATCCTGTGTGATTATCTCCATACGAACATACATAAAATAATGTACATTTTGACGGTTTACTTGCTGTCTGTTTAATGAATGTTAATGCAGCGCGTATTTAAAGGCTTTTCTGACACGATTAATTCCTAGGTGAACAACCGATACTCACTCAGCCCGAACAAAACACGTGGATAATGAATTTGTTTAGAGGAAAAACTTTAAATAACTTTATTGGCTAAAGAAAACCACAAACGATTTAGAAAACTAAACGCATTTCAGTTTCTTTGCTCCTTCTGTATATGAAAACTTTTAATGTAATTAAGGTTAGTAGAATATATTTATGTACAACAAAAATAAAATTAAATCTGACCTTGTGAAACAAATGTTTGAAACAAAACCAATTGAAATTACACAAATAATTTAAATCACTTCCCGTCCGCGCATTTGAGTGTAACGATATAATAAATTATGATATTCTAAAATCCCGTATCTTAAATTTTACACTCATTAATTAAATGAAATAATCCAGATATAATCCATATTGTATAATCACGAGCTGCGCACGCACCGCAACGAACTTGAGAAGTTGGAAGGAACCAGAAGACTAAGCACAACGCAGCAATGCACAAGAGTATTTTGTGTGTTAATGAGAAACGTGAAACCTGAGAGTGCACCAAGTACTGAGACCTGACGAACGCGGAATGAGAATCGAGGAGTAAAGAACGAAGAAGGCGTTCTCCGCGGACACAGAGCGGAAGCGATGACCTCCAGTCGAACTCATTATGCCCACATTGCTGTTCTTCTTCGTCTGTGTCTAGATCGACTGCACAATTTTTATGGCTTACATACTCAAACAAACAATAGACTTTAAATATACAATTAAACATTTAACATTATATTAAACTTTTCAATATACTAATAATAAAAGAAATTAAATCCCATATTGCGTACTTACCCTTTACTCCTTGGTTAGCTTCTCCTTGAAGGTTGGAAGTGAATGAAGATGAACGAAAACACGACTATTGATCTAGCAATCGACTTTATCATTATAACTTCTTCAAAGATCGAAGCCGTTTGGGGGTACCCAACTCTTACACCCTACCCAAATAGAATCTATAACGGGTACCCCCAATCAGCTTCGATACCTGAAAAAGATGTAATGATAAATGCAGCTACACAATCTTAAGTAGTCTTTTCATTCATCCGTTTCTTCCAGCCATTTAAGGAGTGACCTACACTGGAGTTTAACGGGTAAGTACCCAATATGGGTTTTTATTTATGTTTATTTATTAGGACATTTGTAGTTGTAATATTATAATAATCTTATGATGATTTATGAATATACCTACACCATAATTGATTTCTACTACTTATTGTTATATCTGAGAGAAGAAGTTGTTAGATAGTTAAATTTGTTTGATAGTATTATAAAATTATATTAAATGTTTAATTCAATATGTCTATACTGCATTTACCTACTTATGCAATCGCTAGAAACTTGTTTCTGCATTCATAATTTACATTTTTTGTGCTTGGTTTATTTCTTCACTATTCTCGACTAAATATGGTTCTCACCATCTACTTTAACATCCGCTTCTTCGATCAGTTTATAAATTTTTATTTCACTATAGATACGCTAGACATTAAAGTTTTTATTGTGATGGAAACAAGCAATGAATAAGTGTGATATTGAGATAAATAATTTATTATAGAATGCAATTTAACAAGTACGAACTTGATAAATTACCAGTTGAGTTAATGCATTTACGTAATAAAAATGCATTGTGTTGTAGTATGATTGTTAGTAATTCCAAGTCACCTGCTAGTAATTTCAGACTAATGATATACATTATTGAAATGAGATCTAAAATAGCGTTAGGTACATTAAAAATATTTACGATTCGCCATAGATGAAATTTAATTGCGGAAACTATAGATCCATAATCGCGATGGCAATTATATCGATTATGTTTGATGAGCATTTTACTTTAATAACCTCGCTTCTGAAAAATCCGGCGCTGGTATAAAAGCCAGAGAATCCTACAATTTTTTTATTCTTTTGTGTCTAGCTATTGTTTCGTGAATTCACTAAATTCTACCAAAACTGCAAAAATGAATTTTGCAATTGTATTTGCTGTTTGCATATGCTCACTCTTGAAATTTGCAATTGCTGAAGATGAAGTAATTATAAAAGTTAACAATCTAACAGTAAAGTTAATTGATTAAACGTTTACAGTTTTCAAATGAATTTAAAGAAAAACTCATCGCAAAAGTGCAATTGGTTGGCACCGATTGTGCAACTAAGGAGGACGCGAATGGTAATGACATTAGTGATTTAATGCAAAAGAAAATTCCGGAGAGAAAACAAGGAAAATGTTTAATTGCTTGCTTTAACGAAGCTTTTGGCGGGGTAATTACATAATAAATTTATGTATTCACAATTTGTTTGTTAACAACTTTTTTCAGCAAGATGCAAATGGATTTAGCAAGGAATTAGCCGAAAAAGCACTTGAACCTTTCAAGAAAGAAAATGAGGCCATTTATAATAAGATGGTTGCGCTTACAGTCGAATGCTTACCAGCAGGTAATAATAATTTTGTATAAGTATTGTTGAGTAATTAAGTATAATTTGAAATTACTTTGCTTGATTAGTTAAATCGAGTGATAGATGCGAAGCCGCCGGAGAGATGGCCACTTGTTATAATAATAAAGCTGAAGCAGTAAGTACCTACTCATTAAATTAAGCAATTAAACACTAATTTATATCTGAATCATTAATTTAATTTTAAGGCTGGAATTACACCGTCGCTCTTTATGTAATTAATTGTGTTAATGGAACGTCGTTATTACATATAAAAATATATAAAATGAATAATGTGAATGATAAAATTAAAATGTATGTATTTAATTAGAAAATAAAATTATGAATATATAATTTTTTGTGCATGATATAGGCAACCATAACATCATATAAATTTGATTTTCCTTATTTCCATGCGCGTCTATTAAAAGACGTAACTTTTTTGTCAGCAAAATTGTGGTAAATTATGATTCGTTTTACGGTTCAAACATTGAACTTGAAGAAATCTTCTCTAAATGCGTCTTGTGAGTAAGCCGAACATTATTTACCTTTACTCTTTGACTAGAACTAAATATGTATAATATTAGTGAGAATTTTACTAATAATAAAAAAATTATAATTTGAAACAAGCTTTAAATTTTTGAAAAATCTGGTATAAATTTTGCATACGTCTTGCGGTTACGTCTTATCATCCGGTTTTTAAATTGTTTTATATTTTATTGTTCAAGGTTCTTACGCAAATTAAAACTAATCGTTCATTCACTATTTAATTGACAATAATTACTTATTCTCAGGTTAGTATTTAGGTCTCTTAGTCTTTATCTTTTTCTGTCATAAGAATTATAATTGTTTTGACCCGATTTTAACTATCATGAAAATGATATAATACTTTCTAAAATTTGCTACACGACTTTTAAAACAAAACCCGAGTTTTTGAAAAATTATGACTTTCTAAAATGGTAAAAACTATAAAATATTCCATGCTTGTATTTTGGTCAAAACCTTACTTAATTATTTAGTTGTAATTAAGTACAATTACTAATATGATATTTGCACATAATTTTGCATGGCAAATGTCTCTTACCTCATAACATTTAATCGAATAATTGTCGCTTGCTTTGTATACTTTCGTCTAGGAAAAAACCATCGACAATTCGCATAAATCTCGGCAGAACTACGAAACAAGTTTAGCAATATCGTTGCGAAAACTTAAACAAGGATTCGCAAACACGCAAAGAAAAACGGCAAGAGTACAGTCGACAAAATGCCGCTAACACAACAACTTCGCGTTTTTGCATTGGTTCTTCTGGTGATTTTACTGACTTCTTGTATAATAGTGAGCGCCAAAAAACGTATAAGTAAGTGATTTAACCCCGATAAGTTAATAGAAAATGTGTTAAAATGACTTTATAATTTTTAGTTAATGATGTGAAAATTTGCAGTAGAAATGACCCAGATATTAGCGCATGTTACGCAGATAATTTCCGACGTTTAGTTCCACTAATGAAGAATGGAATACCAGAGATGAATTTATTAAAAGTTGAACCATTGCAAATCGAAAAAGTTTTGCTTGATTTTACAGAGTCTCGCACGTTTCGCTTAGAGACGACCTTAATTGACATTGAGATGAATGGCCTGGGCGCAACGAATTTGACGAAATGCAAAATTGAAATTGTTCCTGATGGAATGATTGCGCATTTAAACCTTAAAGTACCTGCTGCTTTATTAAAATCTAAATATAACGCTAAAGGAAACTTTCTGCTAATCAGCATTGATAGTAACGGAGACTTTGTGGGAAACTTTAGTAAGCATATCATATTTTTGACTTCACTTGATTTAAAATGTCATGTTGCAGCTGACATATCGATTCAAGGCACATGGAAGTCTCAGAAGTTTACCAAAAAAGGCAAAGAATTTTTACGTTTTACAGACACTGGTTTAAACCTTGAAGTTAAACATATTCGCATACACTTTGAAAACCTTTTAGGAAATAATGAGGAGCTGAACGAGTCCATTGATAAAGCCATTAATGATAATATTGATGTTTTGTATGATGAACTTAAGCCAATCGTTCTCCAGACTATAAGAGCAATTGTTTTGGACGCAGTTAATAATGTTTTTGGATTGTTTCCGTTTGATGTTCTTTTTCCAGATAAATAGGAAATTTTATGTAATTCTTCATTACATTTATAAATGATTTTATACTTGAATTTTATACGATATAAAGTTATATTTTTAAATGAAACAATGTAGTTAATGGTCGTCGACTTATGCAACCAAAAACACACGTTAACATTTAATTCAAACGCAGAAACTTTACTTTTAACGTTTTGGAAGTATTTTAACTTAATATGTAGCAGACAAATTCATTATTATGTCTGGAACTATCGCAGTGATTATTATTTAAATGACGAAATTTCTATTTGAAAGACAGATATTGTAAAAGTGCATACAAATGACCTAAAAGCGTCTCAAATATTGATCAGACGACTGTTGATACTGCACGCTACAATGTGTATAATTAAATGTCATTTATTTTAATTGATAAAATCATCTGAAAATATGTATGGAAACATACATAGTGTTAACAAATTATTGTGCTAACATTGTATAAATTCAGACGAATAAAATTAACACCATTTCAACTTACAGTTACAAATCCAGAACAAACGTAATCTACATATTAAAATTTGCTGAGTGATATAAATTCAGGTAGTAGATCTATTTCAATTACGTGTTTAATTGCGTAGAAGTAAATGATCGGAAATGCGATTGCAATCATAGGTTAATTGTTGATGAGCAGTGATCGAAGTAATTTAAATGTTTAATTTGTAGTCGACCCACGTTTATTACGTTTGCGGCAACAGCCATTATAATAAGACTTGTTTGTTTGGGTGAGTTTTGCTTAGCCGGTATCAGTGCGTTGATACAACCAACGCGTTTTGTTCAAACAACTCAGTCAGTCGCAAGCAAAATGCCAAGTGTAACGGTACAAAGTGCGGTGATTGGTGCGAGCGTGTTGTCGTTGGCGGGTGCGATTAGTGCGTATTGGTTTTATTGGCGCAACAGGAAGCGGCAAAATTCGCCACCAGCAGAATGGCGAGAGGTGGCCAAACTTACAAAGATTCATCTGTATCCGCTTAAGAGCGGACGAAGGATTGAATTGCAACGCGCTGAAGCTGAGCGCTACGGTTTAGTTCAGTGTCGTAAAGATGAAAAGAATTTACAATTGCGCGATAGGTATGTTCATAGCTATTTTTGAAATGTTCCTTATCAGCGCGCCTGTTATTACTGAATTATAAGCAGTGAAACTGGTTTGTTATTTAACATGACAGCATTTTATTGCTATCTAATTAAATTGGCTTGTCCCATCGTATCTCATTAATGAGCTAGCTTTAATCAATTTCTGCAGGTCATTTTTAGTATACGGAGAAGAAAATGACGAGTTTAAAACTGCACGCACTTTTCCCAAGATGGTTCTTATTGAAGTTGCGGTTTATGACGAAGATCATGTCAGTTTTGATGCGCCTGGCATGCGACAACTTTACGTGAAAATTCCGAAAATCGGTGAAGCAGCCGAAAAGAAAATTACGTAAATTGGCGTGTAAAAGTTTGTGGAAGTTTAATAGTTTTTGCCGTTTGTAGTTTGCATCAAAAAGAAGTGGCCTTTGGATTAGATTGTGGTGACGAAGCTGCTGCATGGTTTTCCAGATATATTTATAGTAAAGAAACTGGATTAAGACTCGCTTTCCATGATGCTTCTCTTAAGCATCAACGAGATATCTCAAAAGCGTACAAAACCATGATAAATAATTATAATGAATTGCCTGAATCAACTGTGAGAAATTATGGCAAATATTAATTTAAATTTTAATCATTTACGCGTTTATTTTTAGGGATTATTTTCAGATCTCACTGCTTTGCTTCTATTGAATCAAGCATCAGTTGATGATCTTAATTCAAAGATTCATTCAGACACAGTCATTACCCCAGAGCATTTTCGGCCAAATCTCATCGTCGAAGGCGGTGGTGCGCCCCCGTACGTGGAAGATTATTGGCAGTGGATCAAAATTGGTGGTGCTATCTTTAAGAATGTCAAGCCCAGCACACGATGCATGTTTACTACAATAAATCCCGAAACAGGCATTCGTAATACGAATAGAGAACCACTGAAAACTTTAGAAACGTACTTAACATATTTATGTAATTTTTGCTTAATTTAATTGCGGTGTTTATTTTGTTGTAGATATCGAAAAGTTAAAGATGTCATGCACATTGACTACGAAGGCGAGTTGACTGTCATGGGTTTCAACATGTGCGTGTACCAAACTGGCGAAATCAATGTGAACGACACGGTTTATGTTGGAATTTGACGATTTCGTAATAGAAATCCTATTCATGACTAGAATATGCCATGAAAAATAGTTTTATTTGTTTGTGACTTAATCTTGTGTCATTCGAGGTTGGCAATCAACTCAATTATAATTTGTAATATCTTTTAATTATCTGCCAAAATAGTTTATTGTATAATTAATCTATTCGGGAGAAAGAAGAATTCAAATAATAAACTTTTTACATAAATCTTATTTAACTAATAATTTAAAAATATAATAAAATGCCTTAAATTCTCCTAAGTTTTTAGTCTTCAAAATGAGATTGTTCTTGGAAGTGATGCTCATAATGGCCCAACACACGCATATGCTTAGGATCAAATGGTGATTTCAAATGCAATATAGCTGGGTATCGAGTACCCATAATTTCAATTTCATATCGACCACTGGTTAAGAATTCATTGGTGACAATCTTACCGTCGGGATGCTCAACATATCCAATTCCTATACTACAATCCAAGTCGTAACCATACTCACCTCTTCGGAGGAATCCAACAATTGCATCATCCCTCCAAATTGTTTCTAAACCATAAACAGCTACCGTTTTATCAGGAATTGTGAAGAACACTCGCTTCTTCCTAACACCCTCAGATTTCAATCGTTCGACTTGATCTTTACCCTGATATGGTCCATCTTTACGACAGGCAAATCCAAGTCCAGCTTCAACTGGGTTATCGTCACTTCGTAAATCTGCGTTCCATAAATGGAATCCTTTCTCGCAGCTCAAGGAGTAAAGTGCTCTGTATCCAGCGTATTTCATGTCAAAGCTTCGTCCAGCTTCAGCCAGTTTATTATAAATGGGGATACAACTTGGACGAGGAATATGCAATTCGTAGCCAAGCTCTCCAATAAAACTCATACGCATTGCTCTGCAGGTGTGGCCGTTAATTGTGATCAGATGCGACATGCTAGCTGGGAATTTTTGATCCGTTATTGGCATTTCAGTGATAGATTGCAAGAGTTCACCACTCTTAGGTCCTTGAATTGAAAGAACTCCCAATTGATCCGTGACATTTGTAATTACTGATTTAAACTTCTTAAGGTATAGCTGTTTCTTTAAGTTTTGAATTGTATGGTTACCAGATGCACCTCCAGCGACAATGTAATAGCCTTTGCCTTTAAGAATTGGTCCAACAAGACGACCAGTTCCAGGAATCAATGGTGTAACTGTTACATCAGCTTCTACACCTCCTCTGGAGTTTAGAGAACACGAGTATATAACTCGCTCCGGTTCTCTATCGGTATTGGCAGTGAATAGCCAGTCAGCGGCCTCTTCAGCGTCGGGGCCAGTCAAGTACATTTTTGCAAAGTAAGATAAATTAAACAGGGCCACATTATTTCTTGCGGCAAGTGCTTCTTCTCCAATCTAAAAAGTTTAAAAGTGATAAAACTGGAAAATTAATTTATAAAAAATTTTACCAATTGATGATTTTTAGAAAAACCAAAAGTGTAATCCTTTTCAAGTTGTTTAACATAACGTTGATCAGCATTAATATTATGGTCATAATATCCATACCAATCATATCCACGAACAGGAGCTGTGCTATCCTTGATATAATATCCTGGCCGTTCCCATCCTTGCGCTTGTTCCATAATTGCGCCATGCGCAACTAAAGCCTAAAATATCCCGAGCAAAATTTATGACTGCTATTAAGAAAAGCTACACTGTTTGTTACCTCATGGAATGGATCTATTTTAATATTCCTTCCAGACAGTGGTTGATCATGAGGAAAAACGATAGCATAATTTTTCGCATAACTTTCATGACTTGTTTCCGTTACCCACGCTTTATCATCACGCATATCTTTCGTGAATCTGCGAATATCATAGTTGAACATGGGTAATTCCGGTCGTCCTTTAAGCATCCAAATTGCCAATTGTTCTGCACAACCTGTGCTCAACATCATTCCAGCGGAATTAAATCCGCAAATGTGATACATTCCATAACAGTGAGGATCCTCTCCCATTAACGGCTTATGATCTGGAGTAAATGCTTCCGGTCCACATACCGATGATTTAATACCAATTTTTTCCAAAGTCGGACATAACTTTGAAGCTTTCTGTAGATGCACATCAAACACAGAGTGGTCAAGCTCATACAAACTGAATTGGAATTCATCAGGAACATCTTTAAGAAGCACGGGGTTTGGTTCATATCCGCCCATAAAAATACTATCACCTTGAATGCGGAAATACACAGAAGCATCGTGGTCTCTAATATTTGGTGTATTGCGCACTTCCGGAATTGATTCAGTGACAATATATGCATGTTTCATAGGCGATAAAGGTATTTCAACACCAGCCATTCGCGCAATATTACGTGACCATACTCCGCACGCATTTACAACTAGACTCGTTTTTATTGCACCCTTATCGGTTTCCACGCCAATAACTTTTTTAATTCCCGCAGTGCGATCCAGTAAAATATTAGTAACAGGAGTATTTTCATATACTTTCCCTCCATTTTTAGTAGCGCCTTTAATCAAAGCGGAGCAGAACATCGAAGGATCAATGTCACCATCACCAGGACTGTAAAGCGAAGCAGTAAAGTCATCTGGATTAAGAACTGGTGACAGTTTAACGGTTTCGCCAGGTGTAAGAATTTGACTTTCAATTCCGAAAAAGTGTCCTAACGTGTGTAGACGAGAATATTCTTGAATACGCTCCTAGAACCAACATACAGTTGTTATGTAATCGAATATCAAACTCCAAAATATGATTTTCATTGCTGATTTAGAATTTGTTGCTATTTACACAAAACGATACCGCTGCATAAAAATAATAACCTTTGATCTGGCGATAAAGATGCCTCCATGTTGTATGTAGCCGGAATTGAGTCCAGTTTCTGATTCAATTGAGTCCAACAATTTCTTGGTACTTGAGAGTAACTGGACCTCAACATCACTTGGTCGTAATCGCCAATGAAGACCTGATGTATGCCATGTGGTACCCGCAGTAATTTTAGCCTGTTCCAAAAGCACTGCATTTACACCCCGTTTCGCAAGCTGATAGAGCACATTTGTGCCAACAACACCTCCACCTTAAAAACACAAAAAATAAGTTGTGTAACTCGAAACTTTAATAAGCTAATTACCAATAATAACAACGTCTGCTGATTGCGGTAACGGCGTTTCATTGCTAAAGTTGCGCAGCACTAACTTCTTCTGGGATGGCCGACGATTGAACACATTTTTGGAGGCGGCACGAAACATGCTTATTGTTTCTTTCTACACAAACTAAATAAAAACGGAGCCGCTTAATTAGTGAAGGAGCTTTTGTTCAACCGGCGGTTTGTTGCCGTCTACTGCGCGCAAAGATGCGTTCCAAGCTCAAAATGTAAATAACATTTCAATTATATACCCAGTGTCGCGGTTATCATATTATAGTGATAATAAATTTGTTTAAAATTACGTATGTTTAAACCCAGAATAGTTACGCGTGCTTTGAAGATTGTGAAAATAGATCAGTAGTGTCTTTATTCATAGTGCAATCCAAGCGAGCGCACCAACAATTTCTCTTGCAACCAGTATAAGTTTATGTACTTGTTAGTCAGATAAATTAACTTTGATTAACTTAAATCGTCTCGATAGTGTGCGCTTGTGTAGAAAAACAACACTTATGACCCCTGAATAGCCCGACCAATGTTTGTATGTATATTAGAAATAAATAAATGTTTTATAATAAATATAGATCTATGAGTTTCATATCCAAATTTCGTGGTTTTTATCATTCGTAGTAACGTGGCAAATTTTATTTATAATAATAGTTACATTATAATAAACAAGCCATTGATTAAATTGCTTTGTTCTGTAATCGTGAAAATAAATAGAGTGACAATAACATTATTAATTTTTATACGTACTGTTAATCTAAAGGTCAGTAAATAATTTCAGTAAATCAGGTATTATCTGGTTAAATGAATAATAATATACTATTAATGCGCATTGCTTGATAATTCTTACATTCTGTAACGTATCAAATAAATGTTTGACCTACACGCAAGTAATGGGGGAAATAATACGTAAACAATATCAGACCAGTTATGTAATAGAGAAAGCTAATTGCATACTACAATAAAGATCTTAACTAGTTCAAGTATAATTTGCAAATGTTTTATTAACAGTTTATTTTCTTTCAAAAGAATCGCGACTTTCATAACAACGCTTAATTATTTCGATTTTCCAATACTTTTAGACCACGTTGAATATTCAAGATTAGAATGTGATTGATTCCATTCGTCCTGTGTTGGCACGTTGTAACCACTATGAACTATATGAATGGTTACCGAATTATTAAATGGTATACGCTCGATTAACTAGAAGTAAAAAATATATGCATAAAAATGTGCAATCTGTTATAAAACACATCTTACCTTTGGACTGACAAAAAAATACTGACTGGTGTCAGAACGACTGGTAACTTTCATTAACAGTGTTAAAATTCTTCGTTCATTATCCTCGTCCATTCCCTGATTGATTTCATCCATACAACGAAACGGTACTGGCGTTAAATCCTGCAAAGAAATCATATACACTGCAGTAGTAACACTACGCTCACCGCCACTTTGTGTAATATCATTGAGTTCTTGCAAGGGGGAATTATTGCGAAACGTAACGAGAATAGAGATTCCATAATCCTCATAATCGCGGTCACCCGCTTTGTATATAGTTACTTGGCCTGCACAACCCATGCTTTCAAATGCGGTGCTAAAATTCGAATTAATAGTGTGGACTAGTTCTGTGAGCGGCTCAATCCATGCTGCATGTCCTTCATCAATTGTGGTAGAAATCGTCGTTAATTCTATTTTAATTTTCTCCAATTTTTCTGCGATCTTCGCAATGTTTCGCATACGCTTGTCATACTCCTCTAGCTCAGCTTCATCAGCAATATTGCTGGCCAAACATTGCATGCGTGTGCTAATCGTGGTCTTCAGCTCTTCCAACGCAGTTGCATCGTCAGGCAAACGCTCGTATTCTTCTAGATAACATGCAAATCCTTCATCCTCGGGAGTGCAACCATTAGACAATTGTTTGCCCTTTGCCAGGAGAAATTTAGCATCCTCAGTTATCTCTGCCAAGTCTTGGCGAACACGCTCTAAAGTTGCTGTCGCCTCTCTTGCAGCATCAAGTTTTCCCGTAAACTCTTGTTGAATTCGCTCGTTTCGCATCTGGTAAATAATAACCGAACGCTCCTCCAAATTCTTTGCAATTGTTTTTGAAGTGAATTCTTCAATCAATTTGTTGACAGATTGCACAGCAGCTACAATCTCCGCACATATACGCTAAACATATAGAAGACATATAACAAAAGTATATTTCATATGCAATTCATACTTTCGATTTCTCCCGAGCTTCAGATTCCATTCGTTCCCTATCTTGTGTATCAATTTGCGATTTAAGATGATTCACCTTGGATTGAAATTGTTTAATCCGTTCCTCTAACATTTTATATTTTTGATCGCTACTTGCAATCTTTCCAAGTTGCGTCTCTAATTCCGCCCTATTTACATTTAACTCGTTTATTTGCGTTTCGATTGAAGTAATTTTTGTAGAAAAATGCTGATCTTCCTTCTCAAACTCTATAATTTGATCCCGTAGAGTTTCCATTTTATTATGATCGAATGAAAAGGACATTGAACCATCAGATCTTACGTCTGAAAATCTCATTGACTTCTGGCCAGTGTAATGCGAAGTCAAGATATCACAACGAGTATTCTCTGCAAATAATATAAATGCGTTATTTTGAACTAAATATGAATTTTATTAAGAAACCATTAAAATATGTCCTAACAGGCACCGACATTGCATCAATTTTCGTATCTTTAAACGCCACTGGAATATTGTGCAAATTATATTCCTTGCACAAATATGTCATGATTGGAGGAGGCGCAGTAAATAAAGAATCAGTGTAGGCATTAAAACCGAAGCGTCTTAATCGTTCAATTGGCACTTGCGATGCTGGTTTATGTGCATTTTTTGATTGACATATAATACCGACACGCAAACCTTGCGCAGTACACAAATGCTGTGATAATGTCTCAACATCGTCTTCATGCGTGCACACGAAAGCCATTTTATCTCGAAAAGCAATAGAATTCTCTACATACAGAGCAAACTTTTGCTCAATTACGTTGACTTCCATCATAATGGGTTCATATATTTCGCTTCGAAATAATTGTTTGTTATTTCGCAACCATAGGGTTGCTTTATGTGCATCAGGATCCATGGTTTCAAGTTGACGAAGCCGGGTGTCCATAATACGTTCGTGTGAATGCAGTTCATGTTCACATGCCCGTCTCTCATGTAACTTATTGGATCTTTGCCTTCGAATACCTGCAATCTTTTCCTGAAGATCGTTTTGTTTATTTTGCAGTGCTTTGTATTGATTTTGAAGTTCTCTTTTAGAATTAGCTTCTGTAATTTGAATTCAAATTGAGTGTCATTGAAATGCAATTTTACTTTTGAATACCTTTCTCCACAGCTTGCTGAATGAGTGCTTTGTCACCCTGGAGAGCCTCGAGACGCGAGAGTGCGTTATTTATTTCTACTTGGGTATCATCAACAGCACGTAATGAATTTTGAAGCTCATTTTTAATATCATCCAAGGTTTCCTTCTTTGTCTGAACATTCTTTTGTTTGGAAGTAATTTGTGCACGTAAATCACCTAGTTCCTTTACCTAAATTAAGATAAAATTAAATTTAGCTACTGAGTAAAGCATGAATACATACCTTCTTCGCAATCGTTAACTTAGCATTACGTAGTTTCAGATTTTCAGAGTCCATTACATCCTGAAGTGGTTTCATTTCTAATCTGTTTTTTTTTACTTCTTGTTCCGCCGCATCCCGTTTGCGTTTAATTTTCTGGCGTTCACTAGATTTCTCCAAGTACTCTATCCATACTTTTTTTCGCGTAATATCTTCCAACTGTTGCATGCATTTCCGTCGCTGTCTCATATTTCCTACTCTGCTTTCAAGGCGACTATTTATCTCCACAAGTTTGGCATGTTGTTTTCCAGATTCCCCAATCAACTCTAGCAATTCACGTTCTTTATTCCTATGCTCAATCAACTGTTCTTGCATCTGCAGCAAATCATCACGACATAGAGCAATTTGTGTTTGTTTCAAGAGTTGTTGTTTATTTAGTTTTGCAAACTCATGGACACGATCTTGTGGTAAGAATTGACACAGATTATCAACTTGAATATTAAATTGAGAAATAACTTCTTTTATTTTGTTAAAGCTTACTGACTCATCATTTAAAAACCATGATGATGAAGTACTAATCTTTATTTTTCTCATTATTGTTATTTCTTCATTGTCATTCTGACCCTGGAGTTTTAGCAGGATTGAAGCTTCATTTTTACCATGTCTGACATAGTCTGATACCTAAGAAATAAATACAGGCATAACATTTAATACTAAATAGAATTCAACACTTACCGTTGCACCTCTACCAATTGATTTTGGATTACCACCTAAGCCCAAAATTATTGCAGCAACTATTGCAGACTTGCCAGAGCCATTAACACCAAGAACCATATTAAAATTTGAACCAGGAAACACTTCCACATGTGGGATACACCTATGTAAGATTGAATAGCAAACCATTAAATTAATTAAGAATGATCCATTGAAATGTGACTTACATAAAATCGCGTAGGCTAATGAATGTAATTATTCCCGGCTTAATCATGGTAGTATATTAATTCGCCACTAGTATTAATTAATAATGTTCAACTTTTTCACATAACTATACCACTAATGTAAACTGATGTAAACAATATCTTACCGCGCAAAAAAACTAAGGTTGGGAATTTGTACATTGTAGTGCGACATCTATTATGGCCATATAAAGTTATTGCGTTGTGTCCATGGCTAACTTCAATTTGTTCCTATCTCACTTTTATTATGTTATGTTCTGTGATTAATATACATACCATGTTCCAAGGTCAGCTTCTCACCACCATTCCTCACAGAATATCTCTTACAAGTTGGTTCTGATTCACTCTGGTTCGTTTAGTCCATTCCTACGGCTTTCTGTGATCGTCAGTTATTATGGTTATTTCTTGACTCATAAACACCAGGGAGTTTAGGCGACGATTTCTTGTTATCAGCGTACAATGTTTAGGTTTATTGTAACTCAGTGCCTCGTACTGGTGATATTGGTTAGCAAAGTTTATAGTATCGGTGAGACGTTGATTGAACCATGCAATTACATACTTTAGTTTCCTTTGAATATTTATAGATCGTATTGAAGTTGAGTTATGCGAGAATTGTAGTGATACTTCTTATAAATTGGTTAATCTTGCTCTCAATGACGACTTAGTTAAATTGCAAGCACCACAAAAATGTGCATTCTTTATTATACAAGTGCATCATCAGCTTGGTGAATCTGTTTTAAGTTACGAACCGTTTGCAAACCGAATACGGTCTGTGAGAGGAAATAATTTAGGTTTAGTACAATTAAATAATGGATCGGCATACACGTTTTATTCGCTCAATCAATTTAATGGCACTAAAGTATTATTCGCTCTTACATCTTATACCGCAAAAGGTAAAAGACAAAGGTTTGAAACTATCTCAAATTATCTTTATGTGATTTGATTGAAGCACCCATACCAGGCGGATGCAACATGGAATTTAATACGACAATTGCACCGTACTTAAACGTTACATATGACAATAATTTACGGGTCGTTGAATTTCAAAAATCGTCCATCCGGAATGCAACATGTGAAACTCAGAATACCGCGCTGGACTTGTACTACACCGACGCAAACTTTTATGATTTCAGCGAAACAAGCTATTTTAAGCTGATAATAAATATGCTGACTGTTGAAAATATCACGAAACACGGACTTTTAGTTAGGTATACTCTAGTTTGAATTATTTTGTTATTTATTCTTAATTTTAGACCTTGCGACCTTATCAAGGGCCAGAATTGCGCAGATTATTCAGCAATTATATTGGTGCAGGAGTAGCATACAATGCAATTGCTTATGGAGCTCAAGGCTCAGCTGCGTATGTTCCTTGCGTTTCTTACGGAAGAATTCCAGGAGAAGGGTATGATACAAACTTGTTGGATTTTACCATTTTCTTCATTCTGTATGCTATGTTTTCTGAGCCATATTTAAATGATGAAATCACTACACACATAGTTGTTCTGCAACTTGTCTACCTGTTATTCTGGATAACGGCGGCAATTATTATTCATTGGAATTTATCACAGCCCTTTTACTTCCGGTATGGCATTGCATTTCTTTTGTTGCCTTTACTATATCTATGTGCAATTCGTTGGCGTCGAGAATGCGTTAATGTGAATTTAACTCTGACAATAATTGCTCTACTATATAGTTATGGCTGTAAGTAATTATATGTGAAAATTATGAACTGTCCTAATCAAACTTATTGCAGTACCAGAGATCGCAATGTTCTATAATTATTCACTTTGGCTATTACTTGCCGTTGCGTTTCCGTTGTGGTATCTTCTTACTCACCATATGCACACTCGTCTTGCGAACTGTATGATGTCGCTTCTACCTCTGCTAATACTGTTTGATCCTGGACAGCGATTTTATGCTTACATTGATATTGTACGTGGGGCCACTGTACATAACTTTTGGATGGCTACTCGTCCCCTTCCATTCATTTCTTGGACAAGTATCAAACTTTTTACACTAATATTGATGAAATTATTACATTTTAAGAATTTTAGCCCCCCTGTTGATTGGCGCGTATGTGTGCCTATGCCAGCTTTTGCTGAAATTCTTTGAATGGTGTATCCGGCGAGTTTGTCGAAGACGCAATTATTTAAATCTGGATGACAGTTCTTCGTCTAGTGATGACAGTTCAGATTGAATCATTTTGAAGATATATGGTTTATTGATATGTAATCATTTATGCTTTAGTATATACAACGTGAATCTCTTCAGTGCCGGTCGGCATTCGCAGCGATGATAATAAAATAAATTTGACATAATTTTATCGTAATGAGACTCATTTCACTTTGTTTTGACGCTGAGTGGGTTTATATAGAGAGAGGAGGGTTAGACAACCAATCCCAAACCCTATAAAAACATAAAACCAGACCAATTGTTTCGTGTTACTTTTGTTACAACGTGACGGCTAATAAGAATCCACTAGTATAATAACGCTCGTATTTTTATATATTTAGAGTAAAAGTTATTGTCATTTAGTTAAGATAAAATAAACGGATAAATTCAGAACGCCACTTTGCTTTGTGTGCAATATCTGCCTCAAGTAATGTCATTTTTTACGTTAGCATTTCTTTAGAGAAAACATCCGGACAACGTGCAGTCTAGAATTTTAAAAAATCAATATTCTTCATTAATTTAAATGGGCATAAATAATGACATTGTACATGCAGTGAGCGCGGGATAATATTAAGGATATAAAATGTTCACATAGAACTATAGAAATTAAAGTTGTGCCTGGACAAATAACACAATGAGTGTGCGCAATATACTTTATACTTTACCACCGGCTGGGGTTGTCAACATTGCAGGTTCATAACCTTAGTTGCAGTGAATTGCAATTGGTACGTTAAGTACAAGTTGTTAACTTAAAAAAGTGTTTAGGACAATAAAAAGATGTACTATATTATAATCAGCGTCATATTGCATTCATTGTGCTTTTATGGTATACTGTCAATGGAGATTCATAGTTTAAGTAAGGTGAAATGGGGTACTTATAGTTAATTTGTAGTAAAGGGTTTATAGGTAAAAGTAGATTAGTTTATTAATTAGTGGAGTGCCAGATTGTATCAAAAGAACACTCCATCAAGTCCAGCATAATAGAAAATGTAAGTACCCAAGTCATATTTTATTTGAAATTGTTGCGCCAAGTCATATCTAGCTTGTCATCTGAGGTGGCCACAATCCTAGTCAATTATTTACATGCATTTCATAAGTTTGAAAGTGAAAACAATTAAGTCGGTTTTGAATAATCGTTGTTTAATCATACATGCGTAATGAAATTATATTATAACCAAGTCATAAAGTATTCCAAATGCACTTAATCCATTAATTAACAATTTCATATGAGATTACAGTTTAGAATTCCTGTCCAATTAGTTCTAACAATGAGCTACTAAGTTTCCAACTTTAACAATGTTTAGCACTTATCATTACTATCTATATAACATAGAAAATATATTAACACTCCTAGAAGTTCCATTTCATTATATTAGCTTTATCTGTTTTGTGTATATTTATGTTGAGTAACACTGGTACGTCGCATTATGTATATATAAAGTGGTTGATTTTCCTCATCGTTATTGCTAGAATATCAGAATCACGATACTTACAATATGTCAATTTCTTCAAGGCACGTATGATTACATTTCCGGACGGTTTTGTCATGAATTCTACAGTTTCGTTCGTTGCAAAACCATTTCATTAATAAATATAAAATAATACTGATCGCTTTTGGAATCGTAGCACACCATATATCATTGGGATATAATCGTTTGTTTAACGGCAACGCCTAATTGAAGATAGCTTAAATTGATATGAACTAAATTGACAATCAGCACTACATAAAACTATTATTAGCTGCCTCAATAATCATGACTTGCTTCATTAAGAGGCTCAGCAATTAAGTATTATCGGTTACAAAACTCAATCGTTAATATCGTTTGGAATGTTTTAATTGCTGCATTAAAATTTGATTGCTTCAAATAGCAAATCTTTAGATTAAAATATTCGGGACTTAATTTGATTCCTCAGCATTCGCTTTCTTCTCGTAGAAGCAATAACTTAAATATCTAAGTCAAACGTAAAATTTTTGCATGCAACAGAATAGAAAAGTGTTGTAAATGCAAACGTGTTAATGTTTCGCGTTACGCATCAAAGGCACCAAAAGAGCAGGCGGTCCTGCTTGACGCAAGAACGGATGAGAGAGTAATTCAGCAGCGGTGGCTCGCTGCCCTGGATCTCGTACGAGCATTCGGTCTAGGAAGCTCTGTAGACGTTGAGAGACTTTGTGAGCATTCTTTAATTTTGGCGGCGGCATTTCACGTATTCGCCGCATTGCTTGTAATGGCAGCTCGCTAAAGAATGGCGGTTCGCCATCAACCATTTCGATAACCATAATACCCAATGACCAAATATCCACTTCGGGACCGTAGGGTAATCGGCTGATCACCTCTGGCGACATCCAGTAAGGTGTGCCAACGAGTGATTTGCGTTTTGGTAATTCTTGCGAGACTTGAGCACAAAAACCAAAATCGGATAGCTTTACGCGGCCATCTAACGCGAGTAGAATTGAATCGGATTTAATATCGCGATGAATGACTCCTTGAGAGTGTAAATATGCCAACGCCTTCAAACATTGTTTACATACAGTGGCAATTTGTTCTTCGTCCATTCGAGAATGTGTTACGATATCTGTTAGAGCGCCGCCTTCCAGAAACTCCATGACAACCCATAATTCATCATTTACCAAGTACGAATCGTACATTTCCACAATATTCGGATGGTGGTAGTCGCGCATGATTACGACTTCGTTAAAAAGCAATTCTCGTCGTTGTTGTTTTCGTAGATCCATCTTCTTTACAGCAACTTGACGTCCTGTTGTACGTTCTCTTGCAATGCACACTGTGCCTGTGGATCCTTCACCGATTTTGTTAAATTGATCCAAGTTTTCACGAGGATCTCGAGAAGAGACGACCATTTGCAATGCAGCTCGAAACTGAATGATAAATAAAATAATCGTTAGTTTCATTGATAGTTCATTTACTTTTATTATCATACCTGTTCATGAGTGAGACGTTGCTCATGTTGTTGCTTAGCAGCGGCAGCAGCTACAGCACTTGCACTATTTGCAACTGCACTTTGATGATTAACCATGTTTGCATTGATATTTGGTATTTGTTGCAAATGATTGCCATTCTTCACATTTTGATTCTGATCAGGTCTATGTGGATATTGATTGTGATGAACCATTGCACTTGGCTGACCTTGGCTTTGATGGCTATGTTGACTCTGTCCTGATCCAACACTGGAATGAGAATGAGAACCCATGTGGTTTAAGTTGATTTGAGGCACTGATGCCATTGATCCAGCTGGTGATATCTGTTTCTGGTTGGTGGCATTTTGGTTGTAATTGTATGCTTCATGCATATTGCCATTATGCTGGCCCATTGGCATATCTTGGTTACTCAAAGCTGGAGAATTCTCGCGCAGATTTGGCATTCTCATAGAAGGATACTGCATGATATGTTCCTCTGGCACTGCTGGTGGTACATTTGCATTGTTCTTAAGCTCTTTGCGTGTTCGTGGCGGACTTGAGGATCGCAGAGAATTTGATCGTGCAACGTTTGATGTTTTTGGAAGAACAATTCCATTTGGTTTCTGTGGCTGATGCTGTTGAACTGGTTGGTGGGTACTGAGTCTATTCTCCAACTTGTGATCACCTCTCACTATGGTTTTGAGGTCAAGAATTTCTGTCGGTGTGATCTCAGAAGGGTCGACCAAAGGTAAAGGGCGATTTGTCGACTTGAGAATTTGATTATTTCCCACAATTGAGGCCCATTGCAGTGGAAGCCCTACATAACGTCCCTCACGTTTATCGAAGCCAGTATGGACGCGATGCTCAAAATTGGTCGGTGGAGAGATTTGTGGTTTCTTTTTCTTCTTTGAGAACATTGTCACTGTTTCGTTAATTATATTTATTCACTTAATTAAGAGTTATTCGAATTGAAACGCCCTAAAAGATCGCGTAAACTTAGTATACGTATGTACACATAACCTATTTGGAAGTCGCTTGTTTTACGTTTTAAAGCACTTTGGAAGGCACTGAGATTGAAATTCTTACGTAAATACACATTTAATTCAAGATACTACATGTTAAATCAATATCTTTTGCGAATATAACACGAATTCAGCACTTTATTGATAAAATACGGAAATAATAATAATAAGGACGATGAAGTGGGCTTTAAATCGGAGTTGCCATGTGTGAGAAAAATGGCTATACTCTGTCTCACGGTGATAAGCTTATCGTTAAACGTTATTAATTCAACAACTATTGTTTATAATAACCACAGAATTATTATTTTCTGAATTCATATATTTTTAAGTAATATTTAAACAAAATAGTTGTTAATAAGTATAATTGCCAACGTTGGAATGCTTCGACTTTGCCTCTTGTGGCTGTTATGTTAACTAAGAATGGAATTTGCTCTACAAATTTTTTGTATACAAAATTTCTATTCACCTAATTATAATTTAGGCTTGCCATTAAACTCTATGTTGTTCATGAACACTATGATGGACTAATAGCACATCTAATGGCATATCTCTTAAGACTTAATTAGTAGTTGAAGTATATTTCATGCATTTCATTTCAGTTTAAGACGATAGTAATACGTTTAGAAATCAAGGTCATCTAAAGTGAACTTTTCATTTTGTCTTGCTGATGATGGATATGGTACTGAAGGCTTAGTCATACCTACATACCCAATAACTTCAATTGGTCTTATGCCTGGCACATCATGCTTAAAGACATTTGTTAGTTCTGCCTGAAAATCTTTGGCACCAGCCACTGCAGCTTCTTCAGCTAATTCTGGTGGTGCTGAAGCAGCTGCCTGCTCTGCTGCTCGTACAGCTCCTTCGAAAGCGACGACTGCTTCTGCTGTTGCGAATCTCTCAGCAGCTTCAGACAATTCAGTGTCAGGCTCACCTTGTAATTCACCGATGATGTTGATAACACTGGCAGCTGCTTCAGCGACATTAGGATGTCTTAAGCCTGGACTTGTGGGTATTGCATGAGTGGCTACATTTCGTTTTTTCGATAGTTCATCTTCGATACTTCTATCAAACCTGATGAAATGACAACTTTAGTATTTCGCTGCATATGTTATTATTCAAGGAGTACCATTCAAGAAGTGACTCGTTTTGTCGTTTGTTTGCTTCAAATTCAAGCTCTCGCTGAAAACGTTGGTAATTTATTACAAGAGTGTGTTCTTTTCAAAAATATCTCAACTTACTTCACGTCTTTCTGCAGAGATGTCATGCGAGCGATATGACTGAAAATATTTTGAATAAGTTATAAGTCAAGATATTAAAAACAAGTCTATTAAATACCGGTTCATCTTCAGTAACTGAAATGGATTGCTCTAAAATATATTCTCCTCCATATGCCATAATTGTCCGAGTTTAATTTCCTAGAGAAATGACGAAAATTTAAAAATCAGGTAAAGTTGACAATAATTAAATTCAATGTCACTTTGGCAATGAAAGCGTTTTGCGTACAATAATGGCAAATGCTTACTCTGGCTTTACTGCAAACGAATAAATGCTTTTAACATTTTATTTCATAAGTTTTTCATAAACAAATCGTTACAAAGTATGAAATGTGTTTTTATACATATTATGAGAAATAAATCGTGAAGTAAACGAGCTTCAAAATAAGTTCGCGCATTTGATTTAAAACTAGGTATTTCAAGTACAGATATTTTACTTATTGACTGATTAAATAGTCGCTTTTTCATATCAATTAGATCAGTAGTATGTTAAGATATTGTCAGTTAGACCCTTAAATTATTAAGTACATCAAATACGAAGATTTGAGTTGAGCTTGACCATTGCAGCTCCATGTTATTTACAACGGTGAATTGAAATATTGATGCGATAAACAATTGATAAGTTTAATAATATGCGTTGGTATGAATACTGGTATAATAATTGTCCATCGTTTTATTGCTTGTACACGTTTCCTACTCAAATGTATAATGTCTAAATGTGTTTGACCATTATTTGGTGGCATTAAGTAACATTTACGTTATGCAATATGCGATATTTTTAGGATATACGTATCATTGTTTTGCATATAATGCAACCACGTCAAAACAATGTAGTAAATAGAACGAAATAACTAAGTGAATCGTTAGAGACTGAACGAATGTGTCAAACAAATGTGATATGTTTTGTCGTTCATGTACTTTACATAGGTATATTTTTTACGCATAGTTATCAGTTTGATGAATTATCAAGTGGCCTCTGCTTGATTGTTGTTGGGCTTTTTCATTTTCTACGCAATGCTAAATCAAAAAGTTTCCGTGCTAGTCATCATCCTTAACATGCTAATTAATGAGTGAGTACTGACTGAATGTTATGCTATATTGTACACCAATGCAAGAATGCGATGATTTTGTGACCTTATTTCTTCATCTTCTGTCATTTGCGTCATGGTGTGCAGTCACCAATTTGCTAAAATTGTCCAAAACGATTTGATCATTATTTGGATACTTTCATATTTCATCATATTTCATATAATTTCCTACATGCTATAAATCTATACAAAGTTATATTATTCATTATATTTTATTCATATGTAATATGTGTCCAAATGCTTCATCTAAAATTCTCTTCCACTTTGCTGAAATCTTGCCAATCACTCCGCGGTTTGATACCAAATCTATTTCAATCTATAATTCTACAACTAGAAAAATTTACACGTATTATGCTCACACAAATTATGTTCATGGCTTTGCAATGTCTTTTGACTGCACATTACGATTAACTTGTAATTGATTCATACGTTTCCTAAGTATTAATTGGCTTGAGTAAAGCTCCTTCAATTATGAATGTTGAATGTATGAATGGTAAAAACTTGATGAGCACTAAAAGCATCTTGAGAAGCAGTCCATTTTATTGCCACTTGGTTTTCGTACTCTTCTTCTTCTTCTTCTTATACTGATATTTAATTTTATATTCGCAAATCACTTTGCGATAGTATTTATTATGAGACCTTTGTAAATATGAGATTCAAAAAGAGTCCCTGCATTATTGTTTTCGTTTTAAAACGTACATTATAATTATCTATTCTTTATGCAAACGATTGTGCCAGTTCATCATATTACATCAACTTCCACGTAATTGGAAATTGTTATTTACCTACATCTGTCTGTCCATCATAGATTATTAGTTATTTTATTATTATCTGATTATTACAGTCTGTATTGTGATTATTCAAATTGCATTTGATTGTTTTCTTTCCGCGTTCAACGTCTCCGTTAGTTTTCTTCCTTGTTTAGTTTGCTAGAGGTTTGTCTCTTGTCGTGCTAGAAAATCATCATGCACTTTGAGCACACAACAATGTCATTCACATATAAAAATGCGAGATTAGTGAAACAATCAGAATATGCTGTTGATGATTACAAAGAAAACTTAACGTCGAGTAAGTTTTAGCACCACGTCGATTATCTACATCTACGTCCTAATTACTAATCGTTAAATACTACAAGTCTGATATCATATTATACATGTACTGAATGAGTGATCGTTAGTTTTCTTTAGCATTCTGATTACTCTTGTTATCCTAAACAAATAAGGAAGCTAACAACAATTTCTGAACGTTGTCAACATTCGTAAGAATACGCTATCAAAAAACTTGTGTTGTTCGTTGTTGAGATTCAAGTTTCTGATGGTTTTACAATTAGGGAGACATCTAAAACGCGATGGCGGTTGCAAATCAAATATGTCTATAACTGATATGTTTATGTTCATTGATTACGAGCATTCGTAATGAGTGGAATGTTAACAATAGTGGTATTCACAATGTGCAGCAAGTAATAGGCCAAAAAAGAACAATTTTGCGCTTTCATGAAGCAGCTGAAAAGTTAGTCTCAATTTTGATCAACATTTTTCATAGTTACTTTTTTATTATAATAGGCAGTATTTGTTTATAAATTTGTATGCAAATCACGCATGCCTGTAATAATTCCATATGATATTTGTTTATCTCTAACAATTTGATTTTTGATTATATTCTTGCGTTGCGCGTCGCACAACAATTATTTCTCCTTACGATTAATTATTATTGGCAAATATAAAAACACTCAAACATTGATGGAATTCGTCTTCTTGCTCTCTACGTAGTGTTGCGAATTGTTCGGAAATTAATTCCGGAAGTGTCGCGGAACGTTCACATTGATTCCATTTGCTCGGTGAGCTCCAGAATCGGCGACTCGCTCAATGGCAGCAGCGGTGGCCATGCACTGCCACTCAATTGTAGACCCTAAGAAAGAACAAAACGTCTGCCACTAAAAAACAACGCTTGTGTTGCGTGGTTAAACACTTATCGTATTTTGCACACACACACTGATTAGCGTCAAGTGATGAGTAAAATACAGTGAGTGAGCTTGCAACTCGCTAAGAAGGTTTACTTGTGTGTTTATAGTCTAATTATGGTAAATGCGTATTATGTATTAACAACTCTCATAAACAACATGTACAGAAAACAACATTCCATGTAGTGTGTAACAAATCAGTAGTCAATCGTAAAAAATGACAACGTAAAGTATTTCGAATCATACAAACGAATTATCACAAAGTTGTTGCTAAATTATTTCCAAAAAAACACAACAATTAATAAGTTAGAGACATGTATGCAATGAAATTCATGCATATTATTATTACTACGTGCCTAAACATGTAATGTTTTATTTACATACAATACGCTAGTCAACAAACGTAAAGTAAACATAAAGAAAAATGAAACAAAGTACTCTCAATTTTTATTGCAGAATAAAATTTGATAATATTATGTATAATCCAATAATTATATTATAAAACTAATATAATTATAAATAATTAATAACACAGGCAGAAACTCCAATTGAAATTAATTAATTAAGATCATTGCGCATTGCTTCATCTTCTCATACTTTAATAATAATAATAATAGTTTATTAGTTTACACTATCTATTTTGGTGTTTAAACTAGATTAATTTTAGCTACGGAACAAATAAATAAATATACGTTATAAATAAACAAAATGTAGATATCTAATCAACATATCAATGATGAAATTGTTTCGTATTCCAATGCACTAAACAGCCATAAGTAAGTGATATTTGGGCTTATGACTTGTTCTTACTTCATTTAAATATTTTGATATACCGGGGGTGTCTGTATAATTTTGAGATTCAGCATTTGAGGTGCTCATTTTCTATCGTGCTTAGGACATGTCACGACCCCCGTCTACTTAATTTACGTTCTAAGCATTTATAACTACAGTTAATTAAGTCTTTGCTCTATTGTATAACTACACATTCGGTTGTTATTGCATTAACTGCATAAACAAAATGCTTCTTTTGATAGCTAATAACATGATTTTGAAAACGTGATGGTGCATTTTATGGATTTTGATATTTTGAGTTTACGCAGCAGCAAACACAACGACACCAAGAAACACACATCAAAGAATACCAAACGAAAAAATAGATTGTTGTATTCATCTATACCTGGTTCCAATTGGCTGTCGTTTGCCATTGCGGTTGTAGCGTTGCACCCTGTCCGCCTGCTTGCACATCCGAAATTTGACAAGACGCTTGTAGTGATCCTGGTAACGTGTTCCACGCCTCGCCGCCTCCGGCGCCTTCG
Source organism: Anaulacaspis nigra (assembly GCA_030264675.1). Taxonomy (NCBI): domain Eukaryota; kingdom Metazoa; phylum Arthropoda; class Insecta; order Coleoptera; family Staphylinidae; genus Anaulacaspis; species Anaulacaspis nigra. Next base: position 133,957 of record JARJDV010012584.1, read on the forward strand.
ACGAGGGCCTGAAATGCCATCAACTCCTTGCTTTCGTTCTCGGTGAGAGGCAGCGGCGGCAGCACGGGCTGCTGCTGCGCAATCTTATAACTTGCCTGCCGCAGCATTTGTCGTCTCGCCAGCGAGTGACTGTCCATGCTGCTGTTCATCGACTGATGTTGGGACATGGCGCACTGTTTCTGCAGCACTTGCCGCTTCTCCTGAAGAAGTCGCCGTTGCATGGCGGTTTGCAGCTGTAGAGGTTCCTGTACGGTCGGCACATAGCTGAAGTTATCCGGAAGGCTCACGCGTTTATTGCAGCGCGGTTGCAAATACTGCGTATGCTGTTTCTGTCGTTGGTTCACCTCTTCCGGTGGTTCTCGCGCTTGATATTGTGATTGCAATCTTTGTGCTTCACGTTGCACCAGGTGCATGTCAAGTACACCTTTCGTTTTAGCGTTTTCGCTTAGTTTTTGCGAGTTGAATGCAACCACCCCGCTGTTGTTGGGACATTCGGCCACTTGTTGCGCGACGAGTCCATCGCTCGCGCGCCGTCCCTCGCGAAAGTCCACCGGCGACCTCGTAATCCCTCGCGTCGTTGTTGACTTGTAGCTGCCAAGATGCACGAGCGGATTGTGCTTGTGAAGCGCCGAGCGCGTGTTCATCGAGTATTTAGGAACTGTCGGCAGGGCAGTTGTTAGGGTCGGCTCGGCGAGACTTCGGGTATCCGTAGTCGTACATGATGGTAGGCTATTTGTCAATTCGCTGGACTCGCTTAGCGGGTATTCGAGACTTTCAAAATTGCTATCACAGCTGAGGTTCTGGCTGAGACTCTTCGAGGTGTTGAAATTAGTGACGACACCCGAAGAGCTGCTCGAGGAAGCGTAACTCAGCCGCGGCGTGTGCGTATGCGTTGCGTGCTCCTCCAGGTCGGTTTCAACGCCTTCGTCCGTTGAGCTCGAATACTGCGTTTGCATTTCGCCGCTACGGTAACCACCACTGCTACTGTAATCAAATAACAGAAAGATCTATCAACCCCACGATCATACGCGACTACCACTTGTAAATAATAGTCACATACCTGTAAAACCGCGTCAGTGATCCACCCTTGGACTCGGCGTCCATCGTTGTATTCGCGTTCGCGTTCTGCATGAAAGAGTAGCTCGGGAGGTGGTTGAATAAGTCGCGGAATTGCGCCGAAGACATGGTGGTTGATGTTGTCGTCGATGTGGGCAGAGCGGTCGATGAGGGTTCTATACTCACTGGACCCACAGCGCTTTGTTGCAGGGTATTCATCAGCTTGTTGGCTTCCGTTTGGATGTTGAAAGCGTTCGCCGACGCTTGATTGAGGATTTTGAGTGCGTCTTCGCTATTCGTGGCCGCGAGCAGCTTGGCGGCGTCGATGCCATGCGAGGGCGGCATGTCACAGCCGCGAGGGCTGGTGCTCAATTTGCTATTGCTCGCCGTTGGCGTGGTGGAGGAGTGCAGCAGGCGGCGGCAATCCTCACTTGTGCTGGCGCGATTAATTTTTCGCATTGCTTGCTCAGCGACGCTCGAAGGCCGCCGCCTTTGGACGTCTCTTGTGCCAGCTTGTTGATCACCGACTAGTTGATTTCTTAGCTTATCCAAGAGGAGATAATAAATTGCCGCGTGGTGATCGTAACTTCCCAGTCTTATAGACTATTAAGCAGAAAAAAAGGGAATAAATATTTTTGCGACGGACATTTATTAAAAATTCGCCAAACTTACTTCTCGAGTTTTAGTACTGTCTATATTCAGGCTCTGCATTAACCGTAATATCTGTTCGTTGGGCTGCGTGGAGGGCATGGGGGCGGCTGGTGGCAGGCTCGGAGGGACTTCCATTTGCATCCACCGATGTCGCTTGATTTGACTAATGCAAAAACGTTTGCTCGGCTCCAAAACGAGCATTTTTCTTATCAGTGACTCGCAATCTGCAATATACACTTCCTCAATGAAACCGCCTTATCACAGCTGTCGAGAATAATATTTAGTAGTACACTTTAAAAAGTTCGTGTGTATAAAAACGTGCCGCGGTTTGCATAATCAAAACACGTGTCAAATATTTGAAAAGCCATTAACATAACGTGGAACATTTTTCAATCGTTGGCTTGTTCATTCGCTGTTTTTTACGTGGGCTTATTCAACAAGGAGTAATAGTTTTATCCCTCGCACGTGCTAACATACTATTGAATCAAATTCAATGAATGATTGATTGCGAGCGAGCGCATTTTGATAACGTGTATTCATGACCTTTCTAATGGTGCTTTCGTGTACGCCGCGCGCCCACACTAGATTTTTGTCCATCCCTTGGCGGTTTGCGGTGGTGCTGTTCATGCCATGTAAAATTCCCCAATGCGAAAATGTGCTTTAGCAGCCGCCATACGTTGGAACATGGCAAATCATGATTGTGTCTGTATGAAATATGCGAGAGCGAGTTTGCTTGAGCGTGTGTGCGTGTGCATGTGGGTGAACTCCGCTTTTCCGAACGTCTAACATTTTCCCATCCGTGCGGAATGCCCGGCGCGCTGACGTCAGTAAGTGCGTCACGGAAAAGTATTGCGTTCGCAAAAAGGCGCACGCAAATTTTTGCGCCAGCAACGACGGCGATCGTTGGCGCTTTGCGCACCTACAGCCATCAGGCTCAGGAGAAAACGGAAAAACGAATTTACTATTGCCGCGGACAGTATAAATATTTTGCGGCCATAATGCATGATTAATTTATCGAGGCGCAGAAATAACGTATTTTTGCTTGAATCTTGACGTCAATTTTGCAAAAGACGTCAGAAAAAAAGTAAAATAGAATTTTGGCATGGCGCACCGATCGGAGGAATTCTTTGCATAAAAATATAATAATAAAATGTGTTTGGCGAGCGATGGAATTTTTATATGCGCTACCGAGTCATTAATTGCACGTTTAGTGTTTTTATTAAGCCTTCAAAATAAGCGCATTAACGTGAAACGTAAGCAAATAAAAGATGATTAAGCAGAGGTAATAAAAGTTTGCGAAATTTGCAGATTTAGCGCGTGTTCGCGGCGGGAAAGCATGGCAATTGCAGGACACGCGAAGGTGGAATAAAGGGACGTGCGACTAAGTGCTCTTCGTTCGTTTCCACTTTCTTTTCGTTGTCGTCGTAGCGTTTTTTTCGCGCTCCTGAATGCGTCTCGTCGTGCTGTCTTGTCTTGTTACACAAGGCGTTGATGGTCGCGTCGCGCTCGTTGTGAAACTTTTCAATTAGAGACATTTCTCTAATGTGCTGAGCGCTGTTTGGCACGTGCGATGTTCGCATTCGTATGCTCGTCGCGGTTTTGTTTGTCGACCGCGTGTACACGACTTTTGTGCATTCTAATGAATTTTTCCTTCAATTGCGTTTTATTTATTTTTTATTGGCTGTGTGTATTCAGACTTTTAAACGTGTTGCAAAGCTCGTGATAAATACCTGAACTCATGAAGTAGGGTATTCGAAAGCGGCCCGAAAGGACTCGATCCCTTAGCGCCTGTAATGAGCAACCGTCAAAGGGTAGCGCGCCGCACACCAACACGTAGAGAACAACCCCTAAACTCTGTAAACGAGAAAAGTATTTAAGTAAATATGTGCGTAATAAGAAATAGAGCTACACGAGCAGTTTTTAAGTGAATTACGAAGAAAAAAATTGGGGGGCATTGGGAATGGATAAAACCTACCCAAATATCGATCTCGGGGCCGGTATATTTTTTTCCTTCGAATACTTCCGGCGCCGCATATGGCGGACTCCCACACCAGGTCGACAGGTGCCCGCCGGGCATGAAGAAGTTGGAGAAGCCGAAGTCGGCGATCTTGATGTTGTTGTTCGAGTCCAGCAGAAGATTTTCCGCCTGCGTGGAGAGAAAATAAGAGGTAGAAGCGGTTAATTCGATAGAGTTTCCTGGCAATTCGCTCAACGCCGCTTACACATTATTGAAGCTAACGATTTCAGAACAGTTTGGCTTCCGCCTCCAGGATTTTATTTATACACGTCGACATAAATATAATGTGACTGTAGCGTAAGCCGCACTTATAATTACGCTCGCGAATGATGATAAATTTATGCAAAATTTAAATTTATTAATATATATTATAATTGCCCTACTCTACTATTTCAATGCACAGAAATTCTTTGAAAGAGCGTGGGTTAATCATATTCGATCAAGGATCTTCCGGGAAAGGCATAATTATGCTTGTCTATAAGATGTGATTTTCGAAGGGTGTAGAATAAAAATCTAGTCACGTATTCTCCAAGGTTACAAGTGCGAAGAAACTTCCATCATTTCAGGCACAAAAAAAAGAACAAAAAACTAAGAGGAAAATAAGAAAGACTTGTGCTATTTATCCTTGACGATATTTTGTGCCTCATTGCACTTCCATTTACTTTTCTGATACACATTTCGGCCGAGCAAAATTCGCACAGGCGAAGCAAAGAACAATTCGTTTCGCTAGGGATAAAAAAGTGACGGAAAATGATGAAGGCTTTTCTCTCCGTTCGCAACGCGGCGAAACACTTTAATTGCAATAATTATTTGCGTTCAACCGCACTAAATTGCTTGTAATTTATGAAACGTGTCCAAAGTATAAAATCTAATTTATTAATTCATTCTTTCTTGTTACAGATCGATAATGTGGTTGTGGTTTTCAACGGTAATTGGTCTTAAACGTGAGTACCATAAAAATTCACGTCTATGCATGTCAATGAATTCGACGAAAAGATATAAAGCCGGCGTAGGACGTGAGAAGTCTCAAGACGAATAGAACGTAACCCTTGTAACAACAAGTTATTTAGAGACTTCTCACTGCGAATAACGTTTTTTCTTTTCGTACACTTCTAATGCGCGCGCGAACCATTAAAATCCCACTGTACGTGCGCCACCTACGCGCCTAAATAATCCGATGGTGGATGACGCGAGCGGGTGGTGTGCGCATCTTGCAGAAGTGCGCGCGTGGGGCTTGTTTGCGATGGCACGCGGTCGGTCGTTGGTGCGTGGGCAGCGGAAGGAATGGGACCGCCACCACCACAGCCATACCACTTTATTATTATCCTGGCGGGCGCGCACGCTGCACGTAAAGTGCCCTACACTCCAGGATTCGAGTGTGCGTGACGTCATTAGGTTGTAGATCGATTGCGTCGCGACGTCGACGTTATTTCGTAACTAACTACCAAACAGTGAACACTTCAATACAATGTCCGCGCTACCTATGCCTATATTTTTTGCGTTCGCTGGCTCGACTGCATTCAAGCCGTTCGCCTTTCTTCACTTGTTTGCTTGGATATGGGTCAATAGGATCAAGTTCTTATAAATGCACGCGCAGAAATTGAAAAGGAAATATTTGCTCTAAATGCTCGCGCGAAACGCAAAGATGCGCATTGAAAGGCGACGATTTTCACACGACATGACTTTTTAATAACTGTCACAGTTGGCGCGCTCAAATATCGAACGCGATGCGAGTGAAAAAAGCCGATTCAAGGATTCGTTCGCAAGGATTACGAGCGAAATTAATCTGACATTCAAATATTCACAAATATGCGACTATTTCTAATCCAATATTCACGCAATTCGGAAATGAATGAATTAAATCTTTTTCAACTTCTCGGCGAATTTAAAATTCTATAAATGTTTAGACTTTTCGTCCGATGCTTCGGCAGACAGCTCGCCCTTCTTAAATCTGACTTGCACCGAATCTTGAAACTTGTTTATTTGAATGATGTTTGAGTGACGTCGGACGTTGCAGTGAATAATGCACGGTGAAATTCGAGAAGTCCACGCGATGAAGTTGACTTGCGCGCGCGAATAATTCATAAAGGGAGCTGGCACTTACTTTCAAATCTCGATGGACGATGTTGCGATTGTGACAGTACTCGACGGCCGAAAGTATTTGCCAGAACTTGCTACGCGCCTGATCTTCCGACATGCGGCCGTATCGTGCAATGTAATCTGCGAACATAAAAATCGTATGAACAATTGAACAAGACAATAATAATACAGCAAACTACACTTTCTCATTTGCGCTTCGTAGGCGCGCATATGTCGCGCGTTTAATTAATCATTTCCATTGTGCAGTCGTCATGAAGGATAAATTCAGCGTGCGTTATGCATGACCCACAATCGCACACATATCCTTAAAATGTGTGCGATGTGTAATAAGTAGGCACCTACTATGCTATACACTATATGTGCATACATACGCGTAGCAAACATGACAGGAGCAAATTGTGAGCGTGAACACTTCATCAATTTGAAACGCGCCAACGAACGATGACGTCAAACCGAGCGTGCAACCCAAACTCCCAAACTCGAGCTTGGGATTGAACGCCAAGGTTCACATTCCTGTCGACCAAGTCGCCCGGGGGGCTCTAAAATGCGCAACTTGTGGGTCGTAAAGCAATAAGAAAACGGCTATCTCGTATTGAATTGTTGAAGACCTTTTGCGTCACGACACAACATAACGCACGCGACGATGGCGATGGTGTAGGTAGAATATTAGAATGCGAGTGTGTATTAAAAGTATATATTAGCGTCGCGACGCCCACCCGTGACTCACGTCTCGCCCGTCACAACAGCCGCACATGCCTGACGGGAATTAATTGAGCGCACGGTGATTTTCAGCTCGTGCTCGCGCCTTTGGCGAAGAGTAATTTACACATTTATTGCGTTGACGCGCAATTAGCGTCTCTCGCGGGCACACTTACCGAAAATCTCCCCTTGGCTGGCGTACTCTGAGACTAGATAAATCATATTTTTCGTTTCCATCACCTGCGAACAAAATGCGAATCATTAGTGCCAGGCAATCATCTAAACTACATACATTTTCAAATTAGGAAAACGTCCTTGCAGCATGTTGGTTTGCGCGTGTCCTTGCAATTGGAACCGACGATTCCTGACCGTCCCGGTTTGTATTAATATTTATATAACGCGTTCGCCACGAGCGTAAATGTGCAGAACACGAAACGTGATCACTGAGAAATTGCGCAGCTTACGCACTCAACTAACCCAAACGCTAGAAACGCAAGAAAACAGCATTGAACTTGACAGAGGAAACCTTGACTAAGTATAGCATTTCGACTCCTCTGCCCTTTATTCCTGCGATGCGTGCTCCTCTCAGCTCGTGCAACGCTTTTTTATAACTTTAGTTAATTCCGTTCGTTAACGATTGTTATCATCGTTATATTGCTTGACAAGCAAGTAGTAATGAGACAAATAAAACTTATTCCCGTTTTACGACTATCCACACATTTGCAATCAGTCTGCTCGCGTTTTTATTTGTCGACTTTTAATTGCTCCACTCGGCTCGTGGTATTTGTTACTCGTGTTTAATTATTGTCTTACTCGTGCTTTACATATTTTACAAAATATTTTTAGCTCTACGTATATTTTTACTTTAGTAAAATATTTGTTTGTTGTGAGTTATTTTAAAGTCAGTATTTGGTTATTTCCGAATTTAATTTTTGTTAAGCCAAGAAGTGCGAGACACTTTGCGTAATAAGAGTTTTTTCTCTGGAAACTAATTTAATTATAGTCCCCCCTAGTCGGCACGTGGATGTTGATTATTACACGCTTTATTGTGTTATTTTGCGTAAGAATCCATACACATACGAGGGAAAGTGTTTATCCTTGCTGTAAACGAATTATACTGCGATATACGGCGATGAACCCTTCGATCCTGGTTAATTATTAAAGTAAATTGACCATCTTGGTCGTGCCACGACTTAATTAGAGAGCGCGCGCAACAACGCGACGGTATCGGAAAAAGTTGTGTCTACAAAATTGAAGCCAAGTACAAAGTCACAATTTGTTATTAGATGTATTTATTTGTTTACATACGAGTTCATTTATCAGAGCATCGTTTGAAACGTCAAACGCATGATTTGTGCTTCATGAATAAGTCGAACATGTCATCGAAATAAGCTACATGTGTACGTACGCGCGAGTATCATTAGTAGAAATTGTATTTTTATCGCAAGCGCGCGATGAGTAATTAGTAAATTTATGTCAAGTGCAACACACTTTGCCTTCGCCGCTGTGTATGTATGTTTATTGCGAGCACATGCGTGTGCGGAATAAACACATAAAATTTACAATTTGAAGGCGTAAAAATACAATGTGAATTTCGCATTTGTTGCAGGAACGCGAGAGACGGCAGGACGGCGGCACGATGTGAGCGGTGCGGTTGCCAAGCGACACCGGCAATGACGTCATACGACGACGACGACGGCGGCGGCGGCGACGACAGCGGCGTTCAGGGGCAGTCAAGTTGAAGGTAAGTGCGAACGAACTGTACACGCGCGCATAAAATCTATGTATTTGCATATGCGATATGCATTCAATGAATTGCAATTGAATGGGTGGCGGCGTTGGCGGGAGGGGGGCCAATTATGACAATTGCACTTATATTTATCCCGATGCGTTCTCACATCCTTGGCGGCTGTTGCGTCATTGCTCTATAAATATGTATAGAAATAAACACACGAAGAAATTACGACCCGTACTCTATTCGCCGAATTACTTACTTACTACCAACCGGCAGCGAAAGGGCAGCAATGACGCAAACGCATAAATTGAGTCGTTTTTGGCGACGGCGGCAGCGGCGGTGGCGGTGAGGGACGTTTGTGAATTTCTAGCGTATGTGACGTGCGAGCGTCTTATCGTTTAGTCGTAAAAGTACAACGCAAGAATTTTACACCGTGCTTTATCGAGCGATGACGGATAGGAGACGTTGAAATCATGGGGGGCGGGTGGCGAGCGAAAGTAATGAGCGAGTTTAGTGGAAAACGTGCTTGGCATTTTCATAACTTAATATTATACTAGGTACCTACACGGAATGGAGTAGCATAGCATTGGAACTTAATTAAATAATTTTACAACATTTCGGAAAATTCTGCTCTATAACGAGAAAAGTTTCATTATAAGAAAATTGAGTTTGCTACTTTTTCAGCTGCCTGCGCAAATAATAATAATGGCTACTGTTTGAAAGCACAACGTACAATGGTATTGGTAGCGTATTGTTATTTACGATGTGCATTTTTCACGTTAGTTTCCACAATTCTAATCGAATGGATTGCTGCAAATATTGCCATACTGCCACGTGCTGGAAATCTTATTTCGAACAGTAGGCTCGTTGTGTTGAGAGGTATAAATAAATAATTCGTTTAATCTGAGGATATATCTACTTGAATTGATTTCGCATTATTAAGGATATACTACAGTGTAGTTATACATACTTTAGTCAATATGTTTTCCAATAATATTTTGATACACGAATGCGAAAACACAATAACAAGGAAATTGACTATTCGAATAGCGTTTTAACGCAAACATCAAACGTCATTGTTAAGTAACACTCATTCTCTGTATTTATGAAGAGTGGCACATCAATAATCTACTCTTAGAATTTATCATAAAACGTGCAGCATAAAGTAAGGCACACATTGCTATTATCATCATCCAGCTCGTTATGACGACTGCGCTGAGACAATTGACGACAATTCGTTTGAATTATTGACGCAGGAGTTCGATAATCATCGAATATCCATCCGTGCATCCATCACGATCATTAAAACTTCCATTCAGGAGAGCTCTTCACATTTGCATGGCAACCGAACTTATTACAACGAGTTTGTAGACGTAATAACTCTAATTACATACACATTTCATTTTGATAATTCTCCCAAACAAAAATTTGCTAGCCACGTGCATTTGATTTGAGTCGCCTTGATTTTACATTTTCATCATGAATTCCTAAAGTGCATTGGTCCAGGCAGCCAGAGCAGTGATAAACAAACGTACGTACCAATGAGTCAGACTCGGTTAGTGAGTGCGCTTTTGTAATTGCAATTACGCACATGACGCGAACTTATGGTGTGTATTTGTACGGAAAAACGCGTGTTATGTGCACCACGCGTGCCACAATAATAAATATATGATTTTCCAATTGCAAAAACGCGACGTCCGGTAGGACACATTCGGCGAAACTCAATTACTTGCAAAAAATTAAATTGTCTGATGGCGTTGAAGTCAAAGCGGTAAATAATTGATTAGAGTGTGTATTAGACTTACTTGATACAATTTGATGATATGAGGATGGTCCAGACGTTTCATAATATCTACTTCTCGATAGACTTTCTGCAGATTGCCAGCGTCCAATTGCGATTTATCGATTATTTTAATCGCCACCTGAAAAATTCATAAACGTTTATTAAATTATTCGATTAATTTAACATGCGAGCAAAAAATTATACGGTTATTAGAAGTAGAGGTATTTAATTTTTTAATTGCTCGAATAATTATTGGAAGGTGAATTTAATCTAGGCATGGAATTTTTACACAGTGTTGCGCTGCGCTGCGTGCATGTCTAAATTGAGGCCAAATTGACAATGCTTAATTAATTAACAGTGCGAGTTCTTCGTGCGCTGAGGACGATAATAATAATTTTTCAATCGTCAGCCAGGGAACGATTGACGCACTTTTGAGGCGCGTTGACGCACGCGACTTAATGCATCAGTTAAACAGCACTAGCAACCGAATGAAAAAAGTACGCCCGACTGCGATGCTCCACATCCCAACATTTAGTCAGTCTGTAGTAACAACAATAATAAAAGGCGAAAGCCTTGTCATTTAGCGCACGAACGCAATGCAATTGCAAACAAATCATGGATCATCATCATCACCATTATTATCATTTGTCGCTCGATCGTTCGCGCATATAACTTCTGCGCTTGATTGACGCGCGCGTATTTGATGCATGTCAAAGTTGCCTTGAAATTACCAACGTGAAAAAACAACAAATTAATGACGTGCATGCGAAATTACATGCATTTTACTGACATCATAAAATGTGATAAACTTTTATCACGTACTTTGTTTGAATTATTAATAAAAATTGCTTTTGAAAATGAACTGAAATGTGACATTTAATAATTCTTTTACTATTAAATAGTTTTTACAGCATACTCATTTTATCAATATTTAAAAACTAGTTAATATGGTTTCTATAGGCAAAAAAGAATGAATGTAATAGCAGTTCTAGTTTGAGAGAAATTTGCTAAAAGGCAAAAAGTAAATTTTACTACAAAAACATTAATGATCATTGAGCACTATTCTACATTAACATTTAGTTTTTCAATGTCACTTTTTTTTCTCACTGCAATTACGCATTGAAACAGCTAAATAAACAGTCAACTAATTAGAATAGATTTAAATTCCAAATTAGTATAAATGGGTAAACGAAATTGACTCATCTGTTAATTATGCATCTCTTTGTTGGAATATTTTCAATTCGCCTGAATTATAAACATGTATTTCACGATTATTTATTTAGCTTGTGCAGCCTTGACTTTGGATACATACACCTTTAGAAATTTATTAATTACATTGATTGTGCTCGGTGTAGGTATTATTTACTACCTTGGGATCGATGTGCCACGCACGTCGAATACGCAAATCGCTGCGTAAGTTTCCAAAGAAAAAAATTGATTTCATTCCAAAAACGCACGCGTTACTCGGATCTCTCAATTGAATCTCCAAACACACATCACACTTTTTGACGTCATTCAGCCGTGATGCTCGCTCGCTCGTTTCGGTTTTGACGCACGCCTAATCTGGCCGGCTATCTTCGCATCCGCGCATTCATTGAGCGACAAATTGTGTACAACAATGTATACACACGGACGTCATGCATAATGCAGGATTCGAGTCAAGTTGCTGCCCGAGCCAACTTTGATGCGACGCGTCGCAACGCTTCTCGACGCAAAGAAGTTTTCAATTATGAATTCAGCGCGCCCGATTTAAGCAATCCGTCGCGTTGATTAATTGATACGCGCCGGAATAATTCATACGTCGAAATAATATGTTATACGGCTATGATTCATGCGATCAATCGATCGATTGATTGCACTTATCACACACGGAGCGCCGTGCGATTTGCATACGAGCAGAGCAATCACTCTCTGTGGCGCTATCAGCTGATAGCACCGCCGCTAAATAAAACACAAGTCCACGCGAAAAACCACTGACAATAATTATAATAATAATAATAATAAATTTGCCGATAAGCGACTTATGGGCATTTGTATTCGCACGACAAACAGAACGATAACAATAATTCAGTTCGGCGCGAAAAACCGAAGCCGGGTTGCATAATAACCGCGTGCGCGATTATTTAATTTTGTTTGGGTTTTGCGCGCAATGAATGTACAACCATATATGCGTTCGAATATCGAATATCTGTACGTAAATTTATTTTTTCCACGTTACTACAACAACAACGCAATTAATTCGAGTGTAATTGAATTTTTTAGTCGTGCGCGAAACTCAAGCGCATGAATGTAAGAATTTCCACTTTTTTACTCGACGCGCGTAATTATTTTCGTTTTTTACGCGATTTTCAATACTTTGCATCCTGTTGTTAGGAAAAAATATGTGAAATTTCTCTGTAATCAATTTGCATTTTCACATTAATAATTAATCACATCTACTGGCAATTAAATCGAAATTTTGCATGTCATTAGAAGTTGCAAAATTCATACAATTTAAGTTTGTTGTAAAGTACAACATTTTCGATGAGGTGTCTGCCGTCTCTCCCGAATGTAATGAGAAAGCCCGAACAGGATTTCACCTGCATTTTGTGCAAATCTGCGCAGTGCGCGATCCACAGACTGGCAGAGCGCGGAGGGCAATAACCGGGAGGATGCACATGCATTCGCGTGTCTTCTTCCTTTTTGTGAATCGCGACGGACCCACGTTACGCTACGCTCGGTGCTGGTACACAGATCGATTTTGAGATAGATGCGACTGCTTGCATGATGCTGTGCTAAAAGGGTTCGAATGCAAATGTTGCGCTTCTAACTTGGTGCGCGAATTGGGCACGTACCTCTGTTTTGGTGATGCGGTGGCGGGCCAACTTAACGATGGCAAAGTTACCCTTGCCGATGGTGCGTTCGATGTCGTAGAAACCGACGCGGATGGTCTTGGCGATGCGTTCGCGTTCACGCTCCCCCATCGCAGACATCCCCCGTTCAGCATAAATACACACGAGCGCGCACACACACTGGACGGCGGGCGAAGTGCCGCAAGAGAAGAAGCAACACGCACCGTTGTCACTGACGCCGTCCCCGTAGCCCCGTAGAGCAGTGAGTGCTAGGACAAGAGGAGACAGAAAAAAGCAGGTGACAATTAGGCGCGCTCGCACGCAGGTGAAGATGACTGAAAGGAAGAGAAGAGCGCGCACACTAGCCGACGAGCAGATTATTGCTAAGTAATTCGATGTGTATTGTCATGGTACGGCGGCAACGGGCGCACATCGGCGGCGGACTGAACGAACCAACTGGTTGAACTCGCGCGTTGCCTGCCTGCCTACCAGGCCGTCCGCCTGCTGCTGCTGCTGCGGCACACTACTGCTGGGAGAGTATGAGCGCGCCTGAGTTGAGTCGAGTATCGACGCCCGGCGCGCCGCACGCCACCGCCGCCGCCGCCGGCATTTACGCACGCCGCCCGCCTACACGTGAGGTAGGCAATTCCAGCAGCCGGCCACGTAATTGCGTGTTTTCGATTTATTTCACCATTTGCGTACGCTTCTCCTCCACATTATTGCGCTAAATGCGCGCGCGCTAATTAGCCTTCGACGACGACGACATCGAAACGCAGCGTGAATATGGATGCATATGCGGACAATGCGCCGCGCGGTTAGAAAACGCTTTGCACGAATGCACAACGTGCTCGGCGATTGTTTTCGTCGGGCATCTCGCGCGTACAAAATGACGCAAACAACGCTCACGACTGAAGGTTTGCGCCGATAATCTATTTACGCACGATGGCCATTCCAGTCAAATGCTTTGTATATTCACTTGTACAAATGCGGCTTATAAGTCATTTTCTCACATGTTTACATGCGCTATTATACAAAAATAGTTTCGCATTGAATCAGCCTATCAGCTGTTCATTTATTATTCAGTCCTACGATTACAACTGCTTGTTTAATCACATCAGAATAAATTAATGCATAATGTTTGAACATGCGTTAAAATGAATACAAATTATAACGTATTATATTCTCAAAGCCTCGTAATAATTTAGATTTAAATTTAATCAAAGAAAATGTATATAAATCGAGCAAAACACCCGTTCCAATATTAGCCCATGCTAAATGAATTCAAATTACCTCTATTTCAAAATTATAAACTAATGAACTAGTGGAATGCTAAATGCATAATCTATGTCGCGAGATGATCTTGTGTGCGAATACGTTTATGTCCAGCAGTATGCCCGCTGTGATGTCGCTGAGTCGGCTGCATACACGGTGTTCGATTAGTTTTCCGAAGCAAAGAAGAAGTTGGCCCATCAAACCATAATTCCAAAGAATACAAAGCTGCCAGTTGATGAAGCTTATCGCGTTCAGTACCACAAAGTCGTAGCTCAGTGCGTGTTGTATCCTGCATAAATCGCGCGACCCGCTCATTGGCACTTGTATTTATACTGAAACCAGGGCGTTCTTCTCTGACTCTTCGACAACCTGAAATTAATATCGCTGTAACAATTGGTCTGAATATATCCAAGTTATTAGTATATTAAATGTGACTGACCAGCTCGGAATTCGCGAGAATCTGCATCGGACCATGAAGTAGCATCCATCATAGCCCCATCCGGTGGTGGTGCCCAATCTGTGAGTTCGTCATCCCCTTCGTGACCTTCGCCACCACTCCAGCTCAAGCTGCTTTCGCTTGCCAGTTCGCAAGCGTCATTTACACATTGAGTATCCATTCTATCACACTAAAACATAATTATAAATCTTAATGTTACACAGCAAATTCACATCTCTGCTACATCAACGTCCACAGGTTGGCAAAATTTCTCAATCTTATCAAGTACACTTTGGTGCAGTGGCTTAATCTTTGCATTCTCCTTGCATCCTCTTGAAGAATCAATATCAACTCGTTGAGGTCGCTTGCGTTTTCCCACTGGGGGTACAGGAGTCTCATCTACACTCATTCTCTTTAACTTCCGCTTTCTTCTTATACTGGGCCTGGCAGGTGAATGCTCATTAAACGAATCACTTTCAAGACTATGGCTTATTCCTGCGGTGGTAGATAACATAAGAACATGGATGAATTATATCAAAGACAGCTCATACCCAGCTTTCGATATCTGCCTCGAATGAAAGAATGTAGAGAGTTTTTAAGCTTCATAGGCTGAGACTTATGACCAACGCTTCCCTGTGGCACTTGGAAGTTAACTGACATATCATCTGAATCAGAATGATGCAAAGTGCCTGTGGCTAGTTTGTCCCATGGTTGAATCTCTGAATTGCTGCTTGTGCTGTCTTCAGATCTGTTGTCACATGATTTTACACAAATATCTGTGGAAATAAACCCATCTTATACCAACTATATTGAAATCTTCTACACATACTGCCCCATCAAAGCCATTTTGCATCTGATAATGCAAAATGGTTGCAACAAAAAAAAATCTTACGTAAATTTCCTGCTGACCGCGTTCGTCTTCTCATACCCCATTTTCTGCCTGGCTCCAAAGCGATCGGCCCACAAGATTCAGACTCTTCTAAAGCCACAGTAAGATCTTGAGCAAGTTGTTCCATAATTGCTCTTCAATCTTCTTCACGGTATCTCGTTCCACATTCACATAAACATCCAGAAACGAACATCTGACTGATGTTACAGTTCACAATAGTATGCAGTGTGATGAGTTGCCATTTACCATCCAGACGACATCATGAAATAGAAAGGACGTGAAGTTATAGTACATTCAACAAAGATAGATATACCCAATTATAATTCAGGCTGTATATACCCGGCTTAGAACTTTTAGTAAAATTTGTTTACATTTATGCTCATGGCCATACAAAACTCTACAACCCAAAAGTTAACAATTAAACTACTATTTGTAACTAACATTCCCTCATTGTATTGGCCCACAAAGTTTAAGAACTCTGTGGCCAGAATCATGCAACGAAGATAAATTAATTATAAATACTCTACAAATGGATCTGGTTGGAACAAACTTGGTAAGAATATTGATATTTCTACTTCGAATCATAACGTTTGGAACTATGTAGCATTAATTTAACCATTCTAGTTTAGTCAGTAATATTAATTTTATATAAATTTCAGATAATTGGTGGTTCACCGAATAATTCATATATTAGGTAATGGTCAATACGCAGCTGAAGTATTCTTGGAAAAATATTGTTATTATTGTATTGGATTTATGTATAAATATCTTTTAAATTTTAATTGGCAGTAATGACTCCTATTTAAAGAACCCTAAACACAATTTGAAGTATTAGTCGCATACGTATAGTGATCAGCAGGGGAATGGCATCCTCGCATAATCTTGTTTGCATCCACGCCATCTCTAGGAGTCTCGGGATACTAAGTATTTGTCATTTATGTCATTTTTATTCCCATCTTTATCTAATGATCGCCTTGTCCTTGTCATGACTTGTCATTTCATACATGCCTATTCAAAATGAGAGGGATTCCAAATAATATAAATAAATTAAAATATATAATACAACCTCATATACAAATTAAATTTTTTCAAAAAAAATAAAATGAAATTTGATTTTTACTTCTGAACATATTTACTATTTCACATTAATTATTGAAGTTAGATTTTATATTTCGTATTTAGTTGCTAATTTTAACTTAATTGAATTACTTACCAACCACTTTAGAATGTGGAAATGAATCTTGACTGCTACGGGGTTTGAAAATGCCCAAGTCGTATTGAAGAGGTGATGACTTACGGCTACTTACTTAGTTACGCCTTTCTATACATTTAGGCTTATATCTTACAGCTTGACTGTAATGCTTGTCAATACTTGCTATGCTAGTCAAACCATCATAATTTCAGTACCGGTTTACATTTGGGCCTTATCTATATATATATAATTGTCTTGTCACGGTGTACGTTATTAAACTCCTCCTAAACGGCTCAACCGATTATCG
>JARJDV010012588.1:0-11608 GCA_030264675.1 Anaulacaspis nigra
AAAAAGTCCAATTCGCGCGCAGGGCTGAGCACCGATTATTTAACATGCTATTGCTGAAGATTTATATCTTACTTTGCAATTTGAATTTTGAAAATCGGTTGGCTACAACTCCACAAGGTTTGAACAAGAATGAATGATGAATTTTGATCAAATTTTCATCTTCAAATCTAAATAGCGTTTGAATGGGCATGGTTGGGCAAATAGCGAATTATATCACGAGATAATTTAAAATTTTATCGAGCGACAGCGCAACTACTAAAAATTGATTTGAAGTTTTGATTAATTTTAAACACGAAATACGGATGTAATTATTTATTTAAATGTATTAAATTTTACAAATTATTACACGTCGTGTGACGTCCTTTGCAATGTTGTATTTGTATTTCTTCAATCTTGAAACAGACTTTAGATATTGAATAACAAAATTATGGTTCGCTCTGGGTGCCAACTTCGGATTGAAGTTTGTTCAACTTTGGGACGAAATTGTTGCTAAACTACTTAACCGATTGAAATAAAATGTTCATATTCGTAAACTCCGACTAATATTCTATCGATTAGTAAAAAAATCTTAAATGTTAATGTTTCATTTCACGGCAATTGCCCACCTCAGCCCAATGTGCGCATGCGATGCGGTTATTTTAATCCACCACATGCGCACACTGAATTATAATTGCCTTGATTTCCAAGACAAGATTTATCTCATCTTAAACGTTGTTTACTTTGATTAGATTAAAAGCACCAATTCGAATGACTTAATCAATCTATATTGATCTGATATGCGCGGAGCACAATAAAGTCTCAATAAAAACTTAGTTTCGTAACTCGCATGGAGTATGCACGTTGAAGTGCAAATACGAATAAACTGTCTACAGTCTACTTAGTTAGTTTTTAGTTTCGCGTTGCGGGAGTCGCGCACCAACTTGGGCAAAGCATACGTGACGCTAAGTAATTATACAGCGCATCGCGATGTTGGAAAATTAGTTCGTTCACAATTGACCACCGCGGTGATCTACGTGCTCCTGATGACCACCGCAAGTGCGTGCGACGAGAGGTGAAATTGATTAACACAGCAAATTGGATTTGGGTGTGCACGCAATTAACAACAATTGCATTCCTCTGTCGCTCGTCGGAATAACAACGCAACGAAAATCGCACTTTCTTGTGCGCAATGGAGATTTACACAATGTACGATAACGTTAAGGCCCTTTTGCAAGGTAATACAAATTTGTACTTTACAATGTTTAAATATTCAGTGTAAATTACATCGATGATTACATAGTTATTCCAGTGTGCATGCACAGGATATGTAACCGACATTTGATAATATTATTGATAAGCACGATTTTATGTGGCTGTGTTTTAAGTGAGTTTGTGATTATAGAAATATGCATATTCTTCGAGAAGGAATTTCTGGGAGGACAAATGACTGGAGATGAATTAAAGAAACGTGCACAATACTTGTTGAACTCTTCGCAGAAGCAAATTATGCAATTGGGCACGGATAACGGATACCTTAATATGAAGGGGATGAAACGATTAAATCAAATTTCAATCCCGTTGGAGAGTTATGTGGAATGCGATAATAAATCAACTTTACCTGAAGATTTTTACTCTTCTCCTGATGACCAAGAGGACGAAAAGCAGGAGAATCAAGAAACGGAAACGCCGTCAAAACCGGATGAAACATGTCCATACTTAGGTAAGGCGGGAAGATCTTTAAGCTTTAACGTTTTAAATACTTAAATATGCTTTTAGATAAGTCGCTAAGTAGTATTAATCCTATTAAGCAAGGACTCTTAGCACGTCGAGAGCAATTTTTTGGATTTCTACCAGTTAATCGCCATTATCATGTTGCTATTTATGACAAATGGATGCTGTTTTATAATCAAAATGGTCGTGGCAAAGTGCTTGAGTCTTACTGCTTAAAAACATGCATTATACAGGATCTCGATGACGATTCGTCAATGTTTCATATTTTGTTCTCTTCGCATACATTTTCTGTAAGATTTATTGACCATTTGTTTCATTTTAACTTGCTACGCTTTTGTTCAGATGGTAGCGGTAACAAGGAAAGACAAACTACAATGGATCAGTGTTATCAAAGATATTGTTGCGGAATGTGATAAACAATCAGAAAGCGAAAAGGGTTCTCCATTGAAAAGTCTTGATAGTTCAGAGAATGTAAACGAAAATGTATTAAAACCGGAACGCACCCCAGAAATACCAAGGTAATGCACTGATTATTTTATGAATTCAATCAAACTGTGAGGTCTATTTTAGGAGAAGTGCGAATAGACAACATATCGAACTGCCGCCTCCGCCAGCTTATGAGAACTATGATAAAAGTACTCAATCGAATGATGATCAGTTTTATGACTTGTTTGAGAATGATCCACGCGCCACTAAGTATTGCGATGAAAACATTTATGAAGACCCAGAAGAGTTGTATAAAAATGAAGCATTTCACGCTAAATCGAAGGATTTACAACCTATTTATGATCAATTGGGTGATGTACGTGAACAAGTATTAAGGCTACAAAACAGAGCAACTCGCTCAAAATCACCAGATGCAACGCAACGATTAAAATCAGTGGAGTCAAATTCAGCGAATACATCACCACAATTGAATCAAAGATTGCCGGGAAGAAATCAATCTATAGAAGAAGTCAAGCTACAAAATTCAGCAACTCAATCAAAATCACCTGTGGTGCCAAGATTGAAACCACGATTAAAGTCAGTGGAATCAAATTCAGCAAATACGCCGCCACAAGTGCATCAAAGATTACCGCCAAGAAGTCAATTATCCCCAAGTCCAAGTCGACAGATCGAGAATCAACCGATCTATGATCAGTTGGGTGATGTACATGAACAAGTATCTAAACTGCAAAACACAGCAACACAACCAAGATCTCCTGATGTGGCGCCACTATTAAAAGAACGAATAAAGTCAATTGAATCACAGGAAAAATTTCACGAGATTCATACACCGCAATCAAATGCTAGTCAACAGAAACTAGAAGCACCTACTTATAATCTTTTTAAAAATATATCTAAACCACCAACTTCAACTCATGGACCACCGCAAATGAAACCAAGATTGAAATCCTTTGAAACACCCTCAAATACTTCAGAAAACGGTTCACATAAACAAATAGAAGAACTGCCCATCTACGATCACTTTGGTGATGTGAATAATAAGACCGTTCAGAAACCCGCGCCGGAAAATATTTATAATCAATTGGCTGATGTTGAACCGGAAGGAAAGCCTGAATCCATGGCGCATAAGTTTATGAATAAGGTACGGTCAAACTCTAGAACGTCATCATCTTTTGGGCAAGAAACGAACAAAAAAGTAAGACGCAGTCTCTTCAGAAACAAAAAATAATTATTTCATCTCATACTCAGCAGTTATTGGATAAATTATAAATATTTTTATATTTTAAATTTTATAGATTCAAAAGTAACATGTGGTTGCCTATAGTTAGCTCCATACAGAATTCGCATGGCTAGCTGTTCAGTTGAGTTTGAGTGACGATTCAATAAATTATGGACAGTTTATTTATGCATTCTCATACATGGAGCACCAAAAATAAACAATACCACTATTTTGTAAGAACATTTATCAGTTATTTAATTACTCTAATTGGAATAAATTGACCATAACCTATAAATTATTATAAGTTCAGTTGAAAGTTTATTGCCAAGCAGTTGTTTGCAAAACTTTGATGAGATGTTCATTAAGACCGAGCAATAACGTTACAATAATTATCTTAAATGCTAAAACACTTCAGTGGCATAAAGTGAAGCATTTACGATAAGAAATTTAAGTCTGAAGTTTCTGTTCACACAGCACAAGTTAAACTGCATTTATATACAAAGTGTAAGTATTTTAAATTGTTCGTTAAATTATCAAAATATCTTGAGGATATCAGGTGAGTAATTTACTGTTATAGTTTTCATTTATTTTTATTGCTATTGCATATTATCACGGTGAGTTGTATGGACTGTACGTGCGTTAGTAAGGTTGTTATTTATTCTCTCTGTATATAGATGGTAAGTTGTTAAAGTATTTTAAACGACCGGCTGGTCATTCTCGTTTTGTTCGCAGGCACGCTTGATTGGATGTTTCAGTTTTGCACTGGCACATTGCGAAACGTATGCTTGAAGTCATTCAATTCTGGTAGCAAAAGCGGCAGACGAGTCGTAATGGTCGCCACCCCGAGCAACAGACTCGCTGCTTCAGCTGCTGCTTCTGCTATTGCTGTTGCTACAGGTTTGGTGCGCTCATCTCGTGTGCCTCCCGCTCGTGCTCTCCATCTGCGCTGCTAACTGGCGAGAGATCGACCGTGTGTTGTTGTTGTGTACATATCAGTGGCACTCAACGATCAGCATCGTTAGCATCACAGCTCCCCGTATTGAATGCCTTAATCACATCGATAAAGCGCTTCATTTGTGTGAGAAGATCATAAAAAATTACACCGAATTCACAGTTGCGCAAAGAACCGGCCGCGGCAGCATGATAGGAGTGTGAAGGTAAACGGATGCAAATATTGATTCATTGCGCTGATTGGCGATTTATCTTGTGTGCATGTCAGAGCGTGTTTGACTTTTAGTGGTCACCGATGATGGGAGTTGCGATAGGAATAAAGCTGCGCGCAGCTTGGATGAAGTTCACACTCGTGGAATATGCGTAATCGATGCATGTACATTGCGACAATTTGCGGCACTGATGACCGAGAACAATTCGACAATGTATGCGTTCATCGGCTTCATGCTGATTGCAACTGCGATTGTGCTAGCGAGGAACGAACTCAAGAATGATCCCAGGAACAGCGGAGATCTAGCGTTGTGGATCGATGAGAAACAAGTGAAAATGTTTGGTGGTAAGTGTATTCACTTACAATGGGCGAGATTTCTTTATTGTTTATTGTCTTCTAGGGGCGCAAATCGAAATCTATGCAATTTTCAATGGCAACGTGCTACCGTACATTCTGGATCCGAATTTCGAACGTCATTTACCGGTTATTCCCACCGAGGTGAGCCATGTAAACTTTACATGGAAAGCTGGCATGAAAAAGTACTATTACCATTTTGATCGGTTGCAATCTTTCGACGAGAATATTCTGCAAGCTCCAGAGATATCGATCAAGACGCGCGGTCGCGTACCGAAACGCCCGAAGGGTTTTAGTATCGGTTTGCCCTGCTTGGGTAACAATTCGGGCATTGCGACGTTCAGTATCGGTTTGCTGATCGAAAGTCGCAAAGGGCGCCCGCTGAATGGTACTCCATTGCGCTTAAAACTGCGCAAAGAGTGCTCGGTACGCAATCCGGATCAGGAATGCGATAAGAAGTGCGCCAATCAGGGATGGTGCAATCATGAGAAGATCTGTCAATGCCCGGAGGGATATATGGGGCAGTATTGTCGCACAGCGCTTTGTTATCCGCAGTGCGTGAACGGCGGCAACTGCACGTCGCCAGGCGTGTGCAGCTGTCCTCCCGGGTTCCAGGGCAAGCATTGCGAAGGCGGTATCTGTGGTGAGAAGTGCCTGAACGGCGGCAAATGCGTGCAGAAGGACACGTGTGAGTGCCCAAAGGGCTACTACGGTCTGCATTGCGAGTACTCCAAGTGCATTATTGCCTGCCACAATGGTGGCAAGTGCCGCGGCGTAAACAAATGCAAATGCCCACCGGGCTTTGGCGGCGACCATTGCGAGATCGGTCGGGCCAAACCGCAGCGCAGTGCATGCCGCCTCCCCTGCAAGCATGGGACGTGTGCCAACGATACCTGCACTTGTGAGCAGGGCTGGTACGGCCGAATGTGCCAACATATGACGCTGTAGTGATATACTCGTCTGATGCGATGCAATTAAATGCGCTTTGTGTCAATCGTTTACATAAGGCGTACGTTCAACCTCGATGGAGAATCAGACAAAGCATTGCATACATCGTTGCATAATTTAATTAGCGACTGCTTACATACAATACCACATATATCGAATTGCATTACATATATGTGCGTTTGATAACCGCTTTAAATACGTAGGAATCAATTACACTTTGTGATAGATCAGTGCCTTTGACATTTTCTAGAATAGACGATGCAATTCAATGCGTATATAAGTTATACATATATAAGTAAAACAATATTTGTTTGTGCGATGGCCATACTTAATTTGTAATGTAACTGCGAATTGCGATGTTTGTTTCGTTTACATTTACATATAATTTCATATGCATTGCAAGCTATTTTAGTTTTACTGGAAATATATAATTGTGGTCTACGAATAACTTATATTGCTGATAAGAGACCTCACTTGTTATATATTAAAATATATAATCCATTTGCATTACTTCATTATACATGTTTTATTATTGCAGTTTATACGATTGGAATATGAGTTTTCAAATATTTTAATATTTTTGATGTATGCAACTTATTTAGCATCATCTAATTGGCAGCATTGACCTTGAAAAATTAGCGGTTACAATTGTATACAACTTACAACCTGACATTTTTGTCAGATTTAGTAGTCAGCATATGTGATTAGTGTTATGGTGTAGTGCAGTGTTTACATTGTGAGTTAAGTACGAGTAATTCACTTCCTGATCCCTCTCGGAGATTATTCAAGGCGCAATTCCGTAATAGAATAGCTGCGATGGCTGTGTGTTCGTCCAATAGGAGAGGAACTATTTTTATTCCACTACCATTCACCTGCTCTAGGTCTACAGGTAAGACAAGATATACTTAGTATGTACGATAATATTTTACTGATTGATGTGACTTTCCATTCAAGTTACGCCGCATTTCACGCGCAAAAACTGTTTGTTATGTCGTTCTGATTCTGTTTATTTACATTCGTAGATCCTTGTATAGACGAGTTACCGGCCTCGAGAATTGGAGGGACCGTAACTTTCCGCAATGACACGATACTAGCTCGACATGAAGTCGTGGTACTTTGCACATATATTATGATACGAACCTGCGCATGTCATCCCGCATGCGAGGCAGGAATAACCGGGAAGCATCTCATATCTAGGTAACCTTGTGTGTTATGCGTGCGTGTGTTGGCCTATGTAGTGTCCGCTGATGCCGCTTGCGTCGCTCCACTAGGTATTAGTGTGGCGTCGCCGGCGCCTAAACATAGGGCGGCTGCGTCGCGCGCAGTTTCACTTACTCGTAGAAAGACGCCACACGTTTATTAGAAGTTGGCGTCGGGCGCACGATCGAGCGGCGAATGTCCACCAAACACATAGAAACGTGTGCATATCGTCGAACTCACCTTGCCGACGGTCGCGCGCGCCGCTCTGTCGTTGTGTGCGTGCATGCTACGTGCGTGAGGTGAGCGCTGGCTGGGCGAACCGACAGTCCCATTCCCAGCGCAGCAAGGCGCGCATCGAGGAGTTCCCGAAGCACTAAAGATTCCGGACGCGCCGCAGTTTCTCCGGTTGCATGAGTGAAACTCCAAAGCAAATTGCATAGACATTAAGTAACATCATCACATTGTATCCCATCTAGTCGGCGACCACGAGAAGGACACTTGCTCGGTCCATACCTGTCGTGTGTTACGTAGTGTGCATCTGTGATTGCAAGTGTCGAGAGAGACGTTTTATTTGATGAGTGAGCCTGAAGCCGCAATGGCTAAGAACACGTGTAATTAATGCAGACGAGGCGTCGTCAGCGTTGTTTGCACGAAGAAAGTATGCGGCGCGTGCGTTGCTGTCAAGTGCGTCTGAACTAATAAAGCATTTTATTGCTTGAATATTTGCAGTAACCGGCGGCGGTGTGTGCAATTCACCTATAGCGTAAATCAACACCAAATTTGAAGCATCACGATGATCCTGTGGAAGAACTTTGCCCTACATTGCGTCCTGCTGTTCTGTTCCGCCGTCCTCTGCACGGAGCTCTCCAGCGGTGGTGAGTGCCCAAATCACATAAATATTTTTTCCCCCTTTGCGTTCGCGAATGTTCGTTTATGGCCATCCGCTTTACATGTGTTTCGCATTTATTCGAAGCACCTGCTGTTATCAAGAAACGGATGAATAACAGCCGGATTCTGGATTCTCCACGTCGATGATAAGTGAACACTTCGGTGTAATTGCGCCGCATGCATCACTATTTTTTAGCCGAATAGTAAATTGTGTTGTATCACCTGATTCTCAACGTGCGAATTACGGCGCACATGCCGGCATAGTTTTGCGTCCTTGTCGAACGCGTTGCCGGCAATTGGCGAGCCACTGCGGTTTGCAGTTGTCGAAAGTTGATTCGTATGGCTGTCATGCTTAGATTTTTCATTCGGCGTTCGTTTGTCTCTCGCCATAGACTAGAGTAGTGTTATTTATATTCGTAAATACAATGCCATGCGTTATAGTAGAGGAGAGTATACTACTACTATACGATTCGACGACGCAATACACGCGAGCCGTGTTATTATTGTTCTCGTCGTCGTCGTACGTTCGTATTGTCATTGTTGGCCGTTGTATATTCGTCGTATGCAAACACATTGTACATGTTCAAACAACAAATGCCTGCGCAGGCAGGCACACACAGAGAGAGAGAGATACTTTTTCTAGGCTGTGTGTGCCACGCGGCCGTGCGTCAAGTGCCAAAGGATTTAATTGCATTCATTTCTATACGCATCGTACATTCATTCGCCGTACAACGTGCGCTTTATCATGTCTAAAACATCACCCGATTGTGTTGTCATCACAATTACCGTATGTGCTTGATGATTGATGGTGAGTCAGATCGTGGTTTCTGGAAATGATGATATTCGGAGGTGTTTATGATACACACGCTCGAATTTAGGTTAGGAGTTTATGCATTTTTCATAAGGTTATTTGTTATTTATTGCCGATATTTTCACATGGATGATTTATTTCGAAGACAGATTTCGGTTTTAGCGACATAGTAGAAGACTTTGGTTATAACGACCTGTTATATACAGGATGTCCCAAATAAGGTGGATCATTAGATTTAAAATGGTATGTGAGCATACGTGCGCCTAGTCATGGTAAGGATTTGTTATGGTGCTTGTTATTTGGGACACCCTGTATGTATTTATTGCTCATAATTTTACATTTCTCTTGCGGATGATGTGGTTTTTATGGAAAAAGTTATTACGACATTGTTTTTTTTTTTGCTAAATTTGTAGGCTCGAATTTAGGTTAGGAGTTTATGCATTTTTTATAAAGTTATTTTTAACGAATGGCGCAATTTCATATGTACTTCGCGCGTGAATTATTCCGTAGACAGATTTCGGTTTTTGCGATTTAGTATGAGATATGGTGCAAGTTTGTTGGTACACCCTGTATGTATTTATTACTTATAATTTTACATTTCTTTATTTTTTTTTTGGTTAAAATTGCATTCGAATGTAACGAGTTGTTAATTTATGTTTATTTTTACGGATTTTTGATTAAAAAAATTTAATTTATTTGATAATGATGATTTTAATTGCGAATTTTGCAATATAAGGTAAAATGCAATCATAAAATTGCATAAATATAATTACACAATCTAATCTAGCGGAATAGTTGAGGGCTCTTATCAATTAATTGCACTTGGCTCGCGGCCGCGTGCGCGCGCGGTAATTACGATCGTAATCTATAAATCTGGACAGGATAGTTGGTTTGCTGGCGAATTGAAAGAGAGGAAGTGAAGTGTACTTAGAGAGAGAGAGAGTGAGTGAGAGAGAGTGGAGGCTGAGATACAAATATGCGTTTGGCTGATGAGCGAATTCATCCGAATGGAGCGATAGTGAGAATTATCATGGTGAAAATGCGTTTGAAGAAAATAGTAGTCATGACTCAGGGGATTCCAAGGCATTCCATGCGCGCTCTGCTGTGCTCTTCTCGTTTGAGTTATATAGGTTTATATCAAGTTTTCGATTGTTCGATGCGCGCGTCTTGCTTGGGTGTGCCGCCCGTGAAGAAAACCTGATTGAAGCGGACAGACGAATGGGAATGAATGTGCTGAAAGAGTTTGATTAATTTCGAACGCGTTCGAGCGATTTTATAACATTATTGGGCGGATGTTGTAATGCGATAAAAAATAGCATTAAGAGATTTAATGAAGTTTCGATAACGATTCGAGATGTGGATTTATGAATGAATTTATTCGCGCATTATTTTATGGAGTTGTGCGTGGTTGTACGACGATTACTAATTTGCATACCGGAAAATTATTAACGTTGAATTTTTTTGGAACATCATAATTCGCTTGACAAATACAATACTTGGGTGTTCGGCACGTGTTTGGCATTTTTACGCATTTCGCACGAAGGTAATAATAATTTAAATGACATGATTAATTGTTCGGCTTTGCGGCTAGACGCGTGTGTTTTGCATGGATTATGATACAAATCGGTAGCGCAAAAACGATTTGCATTGTTTATGCGCTATTTGCATTTCTGATTAATTCAAAATTGATGACTAGGAAGAAGTGATCTGTTTCAATTTTCAGTTCAATGGATACATTGTTTAGACAATGTATCCATTGAACATGTATTTCGAGTGAAGAGAAATTATTTCATCAAAGAGAATCATTAGATCAATATTATTTCGAGTATGCATTGGAGAATCGCTGAGTGAAATGCAAAAATTACGTGGAATTTTGAATTAGCAGGTTTATTGCTCATTGAAAAAGACCTCATCAGCAAAATCTACGTTTTTGTTTGTATTCCAGTTGGTAAAGTATTCATTCATTTTTAGCACGTGTGGATTTGTTATCTATCAACGGATTCGTTAAGTAATATTTGAACAATTTTGAGCATTCAATATTTTTTATTATATTCACACATATTGTACATTGAGTGCTTGTTTTTATCTCGAATCTATTTAAAGCGCACTAAAATGGTAAAAATAAAAGCTCTGAATTTTATTTTATTCCAAAAATTGCGATTCTGATGGTGAATCGCGCATTTTCCTGATCAGTTAATGGGTTTGTTTAGGATTTTCATAATTTCTTATATTACTTTACTAATTACTGTATTTCCCAGACTAAAATATGATAATTTCAAGGTAGAAAAATGAATCCAAATTTGAAGTGTATTTTATCGTGTGAAGTTGGATCTAAAATTAAACGTGGAGAAATTGTCTCTTCAATAAATTGTCTCTAAAGCACCTTATTGTGATTACGATGAGGAAATACACATTTTCTTGATTAATTCGTTCTTTTTATGGATGTAGTGGGAGGAAATTAGTTGCTTCGGTAGAATTTTCATAATTTCTTATATTACTTTACTAATTACTGTATTTCCCAGACTAAAAGATGATAATTTTAAGCTAGAAAAATGAATCCAAATTTGAAGCGTATTTTATCGTGCGAAGTTGAATCTAAAATTAAACGCTGAGAAATTGTCTATTCAATAAATCGCCTTGAAAGTGTCCTATTGTGATTATGATGATGAACACACACATTTTCTTGATGAATTCCCTCTTTTTACGAATGTAACGGGAAGAAATGAACTGGTTTCGTAAGATTTTCATAAGTTATTTTATTACTTCACTGAAGAACTAGCGACCCGCTGCGGCTTCGCAAGGGTATAAAATATTAAGTGATGTCAAAGACAATTTTGTTCACAATTAAATACTCTTAATCAACAACACA
>JARJDV010012592.1:0-10735 GCA_030264675.1 Anaulacaspis nigra
AAACGATCATTAAATAAAGATGGGAATAAAATGACATAAATGACACATTTTTAGTATCCCGTGACTCCTAGAGATGGCGTGGATGCAAACGAGATTATGCGAGGATGCCATTCCCCTGGTTAACAGCGTTCCCGCAAGTGAAATGGCGTTGTGTTGTGCGAGTGAGTAAATTTTTATGTTTTCCATGTTATTTACAAAACTTATATCAATTCTTTTCAACGATATTCACTATTTAACTATTTGTGCATTAATTTTAATTCGAACAAGAGACTACCAGTAACAGGAATTAATGAAAATCACCGCTTGTGTATTACTAACCTCCAAGCTTCCATTAGCCCACAAACATTTAAAGTAAAATGTGTTTATCCATAATGTTACAGTATCTAATGAAGTGCCTGAGCACCCTGTTGTTTCACCATCGTCGGGTGTTGTATTTGAGCGGCGGATAATTGAGAAATATATTCAAGAAAATGGTGTTGATCCATTCAGTGGTAAGGACCTCACAGTCGAAGAACTCATTGATATCAAAACACCACCAATTGTTAAGCCAAAACCGCCCAGTGCTACAAGCATTCCAGCTACATTAAAATTACTTCAAGATGAATGGGATGCAGTTATGTTGTACAGTTTCACACAAAGGCAGCAATTACAGACTGCAAGACAGGAACTAAGCCATGCCTTATATCAGCATGATGCAGCATGCAGGGTAATTGCAAGACTTAACAAGGAAGTAACAGCTGCACGAGAAGCACTGGCCACATTAAAACCACAAGCAGGAATTACTGCTGTTCCTCAACCAGTAAGTTAAATTTCTTATAAATATTTCAAAATTCCTCATTGCATTTATGTTTATCTGCTTAGGCTGTTGCTGCTGAAGCTGCAGGAATACCAAATCAACCAACAGAGCAAGCTGGAATGAGTGCAGATGTAATAGAAAAACTGCAGGACAAAGCAACCGTTTTGACTCAAGAGAGGAAAAAACGTGGGCGTACTGTGCCAGAAGAATTGGTCACCCAAGAGCAAATACGTTCCTTCCGCACTTTAGCCTCACATCCAAGTTTACACTCAGCGTCAGTGCCAGGCATTTTATCATTAGACATCAATCCATCAGATATGAGTAAAATACTCACAGGCGGCAACGATAAGAATGCAACAGTTTTTAACAAGGATACTGAACAAGTTGTATGCATTCTTAAAGGACATACTAAGAAAGTTACAAAAGTTATTTATCATCCTGATGAAGATATCGTCTTGACTGCTTCACCAGATTCAACTATCCGCATTTGGAATGTCCCAACGTCTCAGACAACATTATTGCTCCGTTTGCACGATAGCGCAGTCACTGGTTTATCATTACATCCAACTGGTGATTACATTTTATCCACTTCTGAAGATCAGTATTGGGCATTCACAGATATTCGTTCAGGTCGTTTGCTGACCAAAGTAGTTGATCAATCAAATGTGGCTTTGACCACAGCTCAGTTCCATCCTGATGGATTGATTTTCGGCACAGGCACTGCAGACTCCAAAGTTAAAATTTGGGATTTAAAAGAACAGAGCAATGTGGCCAACTTCACTGGACATTCGGGCGCTATAACTTCCATTTCGTTCTCAGAAAACGGTTATTACTTGGCTACGGCGGCTGATGATGCCTGTGTAAAATTATGGGATTTGCGTAAACTACGAAATTTCAAAACGCTACAGTTGGATGAAGGCTATCAGATTCGCGATTTGTGCTTTGATCAAAGTGGCACATATTTGGCTATTGCAGGCACGGATATTAGGTAATAAAGAATTAAGTTAAATTATATTCAATTATACGCTAATTGAATTTTGAAATTTCAGAGTCTATTTGTGTAAGCAATGGCAAGAACTTAAAGTATTCAATGATCACACAGCTGCTGCAACTGGAGTGAGATTTGGTAAACATGCTCATTACATTGCAACAACTTCGATGGATAGGACATTAAAACTGTATGGTATTGAATAAATCGAATGTAATTGCCACTGCCAGAAATGTTAGATTTCTTCTAATCATCAATTGTTTTTCATTAAGTAATAATGACGATCGCTGCATACTTGAAAATTTATCGTCTTACAGCACATTTTTAAAGTCTTATTTTCTCATTTGGAATAAAATAGTTTTTAATAATATTTGGCTTTCAATTACAATGGGTAATACAAATGTATGAAAAGTAATACACATTTATTTATTAGGATTTGGTGATGTCATTAATTGTCTATACAATTCAAATGCAATTACACCTAAGGCAGTACCTGTATTTAAACTATCAACCCCATTACTCATCGGAATATTCAATCTAACGCCGTTAAATTCCTTTGCTAATTTATAAACATCCATGCTTAAACCATGCGTCTCTCCTCCAATGACCAAAATTAACTCTGTACTATTTTTGTTAATTTCTCTAATATCTAGTGAATAGTATGGTATAAGTGGTACAGCACTTATTAAGCGTGACATATCTTCTACTTCCACATTTGTACCTGAATCGCTAACTAAATTATTATCGGCTATCAATAATTTTCTGTTACAATTGGGATCACAAAGTTTTTCACGTAAATCCGCTATATTTTTCTTCGCAACAATTTGAACGCGGAAATGTGAACCAGCAGAGGTTCTTGTAACTTTTGTGTCCCATAAATTTGTGCATCCTGAACTAAGAATAATTTGACGGCAGCCAACAGAAGCAGCAACTCGTAAAACTGCACCAAGATTTCCTGGCTCCCTAATATTATCACAATAAATAATGAGTGGGATTGAATTTTGTGGAATAAAATTTTCTGTGTTAGGAGTTGCAAAAATGCCCATGATTCCTGGGCATGTGCTTAAATCTGACCACAGTTGCATTTCCCTGTAAGGCATCTTATAAATCTTTGTACCAACTTTTGGCAAGTTTTCTTTTAGAAACTCAATATCAGATTTCTTTGAAAATAACAAATACTTTAATGTGCATCCAGATAATAAAGCATCTTTTATTAGACGTTTGCCTTCAAGTAAAATGAAACTTTTCTTAGCTAACTCTTTTTTTGATTTAACTGTTGTTAATATCTGACCAACTCTGCTATCATTGTTTTTCATTTTAGTATATATAAAATCCCCATTTTGATCAAATACAGTCTCAAACATATCTGTAGTTTCATGGGTTGCTTTCTGATCTGTTTTAAGTGATACTTTCTTCTTCAGTTTGGATTCTCTTTCAACATTTAAAACCTCTTGATCTTCTTGAAGTGCATCCAATTTATACCTCCATTTTACTTTTAAAGCTTCCTTCAATGGAAGATCATCTGGCTTTGGCTTAGGCTTATTATTGAAAAATGCAATAATGAATTGTAATGACAAATTGTTTAATATTACCTGTTTAACTGTATCTGTAGCTTCATCATACTCTTCAGGAGCAATTAAATTTAATGGTTTCCTACTGGTCCATCGTGGATAATTACGTGAATATACTTTGAAACTATTCCGAGCTATCGGTAGGGCGAGTATTCTACCAAAAAATAGCATATTTATTATCAACACAATTTGTTTAATATTGTTTACGATTAAGAAAGCATGATACTACAAAGTAAGGTTAGAACGCCGAAAGGTAATTCGCTCTATGGACGAAAATAATAACTTCGATACAGAAAAAGTAGACCAAGCAATCCGGTAATACAATTCCTAATCTGTCCTAATCATAAAGGTGCATAAAGGCTCGCTAGCGTTGGGGCATACAGACAATTTTTTTGGTCTATTTATTTGTGCTTCTATATTAACAATTATTGTTATCAGTGCTTTAAGTTTTATTCATATGCTTTGTTTATTTAAATATAAATCCTTGATATCTTATCAGTCCTGGGCAAGGAGTGTAAAATTACATTACTCTTCCAGTTTTGAGATTTTGTTTGTTAAGGCACACAATAATTCTGTAAGAGAAATGTCTTCTTCAAAGGTATTTGAATATATTAAAGAAATAAAATAAATTATTAATGTGTTTCTGTAATTCTAGAGTGAATATTTCCTTGCTACCTACAAGACCTTATCTCAAGTACCAGCTTTGCTTAAGGCAAAGTTTATTAATGAAAATACGGTTCAATCTATATGGAGTCAAAGAAATTTGGAACAAGGAAAAGTAATTAATTTCCAGACTACATTTATTGGTAAAGATGAATGCAACAAGGAATATTTTTCACTGCCTCCTGTGGATATTACAAACAGGTAAAATTGTCTAAACTAATTGAATAATAATTCTATTAATATTTGTTTTTTTGGCCTTTTAAGGATATTACATGCTGTGTCTCCTTGCCAGAAATATAAGGCAGTAATCAGGGAAATTGAAAGCAAAGAGCAACCTGTTCAATATCTGGAAATATGGACTGAATCTGCATTGATCAGATCCATTGATTTGAATGCCTTAGATTTGCATGGAAAAGTTTATGCTGATGGTATGCAACAATAGCTTGTATTATTAATTATAAATTTTAAATTTAACTTGTAGATGATTTTGGAAGCTTTAAATGGTGTCCCACTGAATCAAAACTCTTATATGTTGCTGAGAGAAAAGTTCCAAAAATAGAACCATTAAATAAGAGATTGAAGGCAAAAAAAGAAACTGAAGAAGAGCAAGATTCTGATATTATCAAAGTATAATTATTAAATATATTTTGTGTGGCATAACTTAAATTGTTTTTACAGTATGAACCATATAGACAAGATTGGGGAGAAGCACTTGTTGGAAAAGTATCTTCAGTTATTGTAATCTATGATGTAACCAAGGATGAGTTTACAATTCCAGATGAAGTTCCTGAAAATATTTGCGTTGCCAAACCGTTTTGGAATATTGATGGTAATACCATAATGGGCATTGCATATTATACTGAACCGAGGAAACTTGGCTTGATTTATTGCGCAAATCGTCATAGCTCAATCTTCTCATTATCATTGAAGAATTCCACCTATTGTAAGTATGTTGTATTTAAAATTGAAACTGGGTTAATACATTCGTTTTCAGTTGAATTAAGTGCACTTAAACATAAGACCGTGAAGTCTCCTCAAATGACTCCGGATGGAAAAAATTTAATATGGTTACAATGCGAAGTTGGGGGGCCTCATATCAACTGTATGCAAGTTTTCAAGACCAAATTGCCTTTGACTTCCTCTGTAATTTATAAAATTCCAATAGCTAATTTCCATTATGATAACACTACATTTCCAGAGTGAAGCGAAGTTAATTTTGGATAAAGTTTGTACATCAATTACGATAAACGAAAATAAGAAGTTTTATGGATTATACAACGTAATGATTCCTGAGCGTTGTTGGACTAATGATCAAAAACTTTTATTTTCAACAATTCAAAAAAATTGGATCAGCTCCTATCTGCTTGATATAGGTACATAATTAATTTTCTCAAAAATTCAAATAAATACGTATTTTACTTTATCAGACTCTGGAAAGTTAACCGAATTTTCATCAGATGAAGGAAGTCTTTTAGTATTGGATGTATGCGATGATAACATTTTAATCAATCAAAGAAATTACTTCCGACAGGATAATTTATTCCGGGGAAAAATATCCGATAATTCGCCAAACAGCATTGAATGGAATCAAATATCAAAACGAAATGAAGTGGATACTTTGAAGGAATTAATGTTCACTTATATGAATCTTTCGCACGAAAATCATGATGTAGTTGGTATGAATTCAACATATTCTAGCCAGCAGACTTTGATATATATTTGAATTTGGAACAGATAATTTTACGGCGATTTATGTTGGGCCCCAGAAAGGTGAGAAAGAGGAAGTTCCATTAATTGTTTTTCCACATGGTGGCCCACACAGTGCTTCAATAAATGCATATAGCTTGGAAATGGCTTTCTTACTTTCAGTTGGTAAGCTTTCAACATACAAGTTAATTTAAATAATCGATTACTTTATATTTTGATACAGGATATGCCGTATTGCAAATAAATTATCGTGGTTCGATTGGAGCAGGTCAAAAATCGCTAGAATTTCTTCCTGGAAAGGCGGGAACTTCTGATGTTGCAGATTGTGTCTTAGCAACCAAAACTGCGCTTACCCAGTTTCCTTGGCTCAATCCGAAACGTGTGAGTCTTGTTGGTGGTTCTCATGGAGGTTTTCTTGTCACGCATTTAAGCGGCCAATATCCTGATATGTATCGCGCGGTTGTTGCACGTAATCCCGTCATTGATATAGCTACAATGTCGACAACCAGCGATATTCCCGATTGGTGTTACGTTGAAGCTGGCTTTGACTATACACAAAAAGGTCCAATAAATAATGATATCCTATTAACTATGAGACAAAACTCGCCGATCATACACGCTCATAATGTCAAAGCTCCTACTTTATTACAAATAGGTTTGAAGGATTTGAGAGTTCCACCAGCGCAAGGCATGGAATATTATCATAGATTAAAAGCGAATAATATTAATGTCTGGTAAGCATGAAACGCGTATATTATATATGAAAATCATATTTATTCATTACGTAAATTGCTGCAGTATGAATGTATACGACGACAACCACCCCTTGGGCAAAGTACCGAATGAAATCGGACATGTGCTGACCACAGTTAAATGGCTAGAGGAGCACAGCCAGTAGGTGCAAACTCGATCAATATTTCTAATTAAGTAAGAATACTTTTGTATATGCAATATCACTATTAAATAGGCTCTTTTTAAAAAGGGAGAGCAGACCTTTTCATTCGTGCAGTGTGCGCGCTGCGCAAACTCCCCATGTTCCCTTTGTTATCCGATACTCCGATATTAATCAAGTCCTGCTGCGCTGCAGGAATGCGTCCTGGCAATACTGAAGGCACATTCGGCAGTAGTAAACAGCGTTCGGTGAGCGAGAGTGCAAAGCGCACTGTGCTCGTTCAGCGTCTATAAATAGTTAATTCATTCAACAATCGCTGCGGTTGATTAAATCAAAGAAACGTGTAAGATGTAAAGTCAACTATACAGTTATCTCGCATAATACCGCTTGTTGCAAGGTGTGATCCCAATAAATTTGTCAATTCCGAAATATGCAGTGATAGCAACTAGTTATGAACAACTATCTGCTTCGATTGTTGCTCACCTTATGGCGAAAGAAATCAACGCTTCTCATTGCTCTTTTGCTGATTACGACCATCATCTTCGGCCTGCAGTATTCGTACAGAGCTCAAGCAAAACGTGATCTCAGTGGTGAGCCCACCAAGGGCTACGTGCACGATGATAACAAATACGATGCGTCCCAACCGGCAGCGAAGAAGCGGTTTATCGAGGATAATAATAGAGAAAGTGAACACCAATTGGGCATTCCCTTCGTGAATTTAGATGCTACAAACCCTTACATTCCTTCCCAGCGACTCGTGCATTTTGATTTAAAAGGAGCGCCCCCAAAGATTTCGTATCTTAAAAAAGTTTTAAATTTAATAAAAAATCTTGGCGCAACTGGAATTTTATTAGGTACAAACACTTATTTATTTTTCAATTTATTAACATTAATTAATTCCTGCTTTCAGAATACGAGGATATGTTCCCGTATCAAGGCTCAATTAAACATATTGCAGCGGGCAATGCGTATAGCAAACAAGACCTCCTTGAATTATTACAACACGCAGAAACATTAAATCTAAATGTAATTCCATTAGTACAGACGTTCGGTCACGTAGAATTTGCTTTGAAGCATAAATCTTTTGCGAATATCAGAGAGGTAAGTAATAGCCCGCAAGCACTTTGCCCCAGCAGAAATGGCTCATTGGAATTCATATCAGAAATTGTGAATCAGGTATATATTATTATTATATCGAAGGCAGCAGAGGGATTTAAAATTACGGAAATTATTCAGGTTTTAGATCTGCATAAGAATGCGCCATATTTGCATATTGGTTGCGATGAAGTATTTCAAATGGGCGAATGCGAACTTTGCAGATTGGAGTTGCACGAAAATCTCTTTTTGAGGCACATACAAAACATCGTCGGTATTGTCCATGAAAAGCACCCCTCAACAAAGATAATTATATGGGACGACATGTTACGCCACTTGAGCACGCAAAGCATGCTGGATGTGCAGTTGGGGCGGCTGGTTGAGCCGATGATATGGGTATATGCAGAGGACATATATCGCTTTGTACAGCCGCAAGTCTGGGAGCGGTATTCAATGGTGTTCAAGAGCGCTTGGACGGCGTCAGCATTTAAGGGTGCATTCGGCGAAACGCTGTACGTGCCGGATGCACGCAGGCATTTAGAAAATAATTTACGATGGCTGGACGTTATGGGCCAGCAAGCGCGCTACTTCAAGTATGGTTTCCGCGGAATTGCGGTAACAGGTTGGCAGCGCTACGATCATTTCGCTATTTTGTGCGAACTGCTGCCGGCGGGCATTCCTAGCTTGGCGTTATCACTACTCGCGGTATCGAACGGCTACTTCAATGCGACCCATAAGTCGCAATTGATGAGCGCATTATCTTGCCCGCAGTACGGGCGCAATGTGCCTTTCATCAATTTGGATATTGACCCACATCTATGGGATAAGCTTGGACGATGCATGTTCCCTGGAAGCCCCTTCTTTCGACTTACATATCGCTTATACTCCACCGAAAATGAAGTCAATGAGTACGTAAAGAGCACCACTAAGAATCGTGGTTGGCTCACCGAGTACAATGTGCGTCACAATTACAGTTTACCTTTGCGCATTGAAGAATTAACATCAGATTTGCCACGAATCCACCATGGTGCGTTATCTTTAGCACGCTCAGCATTCGATGCGATGAACAATATCTTTGATAACTTTACAATCACTGAGTGGATTGAGCAGCGCATCTATCCAATGATTATCGAACTGGAGAAAATACAAAATCAGTCCATGGCTCTGAAGACTGTCAAGTATTGGGCAGCTAGACCCAATCAGCCCTTCAAAGATCTTCAACGTTTGGGCATCACATAATGGAATAGTTTACATTGGAGTTGCGTAATATTTTAATAGTCGAACTCGGATCGAAAGAAATCTAGTCATATTTATACATGCATATTATAAATATGTACCTATTATTCGAATTGTTCACTTTGACTCTGCATTTGGAATGAAATTCGTTGCTTGACCTTGTGAACAACACACACATTATATCAATCAATCAATCAATCGATATCCCTTCTTTAACACACATCAATTCTATTGCATCTCTCTTTAAATTGAAGCAAAACAATACTGCAAGAAGCAATCTTTTATACAAAATTTGAATATTTGGATGGAATTATGTATAAAACGCAATTTGGAATCTTTAAACAATTGATATACTTTTAGATGTTATTTTTACTTCATATGTTAACAAATATATTTGGTTTCAAAAAGTTCTAGTGTTGTTGTTTCACCTTATGTAAGCTGAATTCAATAGTGAATAACATAAATGATATTACCACAACTCCTGCGTACATTGCCAATGGAAAATAGCAATCAATAATTCCAATTGATACAAATGCCGAATCAGACGTCCAACAAAATGGTTTTGGTGTTTGAATCATAGTTATTTCTCTATTTTGTAGCCCCATTTCTTGCAGTTTTAAAAAACCCACACGGAACAATTGTTTGAAAGTTGATAATTTACTTACGGGGATGTACAAATCAGTTTCATACGGTGAAAATTGAATTTCCTCTAATCCACATTTTTCTTCCTCCACATAGACTTTTTCTGAAAATTTATTTAAGTATAGTAATTACTAAAATGGGCATATCATACCGATGAAAGAATAACCCTCAGATGATTCAACAAGAAATGCAAATAATTCAGTGCGCACTTTTTCAATACCATTAGACAAATTCATAAAGTGCATATTAGAATCGTGAGTTAATGTTTTCTGCAAAATTGCTTGGTTTTCTGCTCCTTGAATACTCTAAAATACATAAACTATTATTGCGCCCTTAGCATAATGTGCCTTTTACAGGAATTAAGTGGCGATAAATCTCATTATCATGTATTGCCGTCTCCAGGGGGCTTTCAAGCAGATCCTTGAGCGATTTTATGCGTGTGCTTGTAGACTGTAACAAAGCGACGATATTTGCTGAGTATGAAGTGTAGAGGAACATCAAAGACGTGAACAAGAAGAACATCACAATGCGTCCCGGAAGCGTCCTGGACGTTCGTTCAGCCCCTTGCTGGCATATTGCCCCAATCGTTAAAAAAACGACTTCTATTAACGAATCAGATACTGCCGTTGCGTGCAATTCCTCAATTTCGGCATCACTTTTCCTCTGCCGTGCCTTGTGCCATTCCCATTTAATGATAAGATAAAGGAAGATTGTCAGAAGAACAATCATCAAAAGTGAGGCGTACCATACATAGATATCGAAAGGTAATTTGTACACATTCGTTATATACGAAAGTTTTGGCTGACGAAATATAAATGCCGAGGAACCTCGTACTGATAAAGTGGCGAAATCGACCAGTTTCAGATTATTTTTTGTCAGTAACATTGGATAAGCTGAAGACGAACAAATTAATTAAAAATATTCTCAAGCTTAGCGAGTTATTTAGTACTTGATATATCAACTTCTCCTGAAATCAATTTATCCAAAATGCATACTTCTTTTAAACTTAAAGAGGTTGTGTTACAATAAATAAATGAGAACTGCATGCTTATATTGAACATAAACTCAAAGTGCTTTAACAGTTTGTAGTTTGCTTGTTGGTTTAAATCTATATTTAATCTAAAAGTTATTTATTCAAAACTATT